>VOQZ01002231.1:0-34405 GCA_008079305.1 Phytophthora palmivora
AGACACCAGCAAGACTTGCTCTGCGAAGTTTGACACACTTGAGACAACTGTCATTATTGATTGCACCAACTTTTGACTTTTCCAGGATCGGGTGGTTGACATCACTTGGTTATACAACGTCATTAGTGGTTCTTCTCGTTTTATCAATTAAACAAAAGTGACCTTACCTGGGTGTGTAGGTAAGTTTTCTCCGCAACAAGTAGTGGTCATCTTTCTTAGTCTATAAAGTTTTACTAAAAATTTGTTATTGTTAGACAGCAGTCAACACAGCATCACAATTTAACTGCGAGGACGTGTTGCGTTCCATCCATTCAACCTAATAGTTCAATTTGACAAGAATGCCTCGAATCCGCAAGAAAGCTCGCTCGTCATCGGACAGTGATGACGCTTATACGCCGCAGCTTCCGTTCGTCGTCCATCAATGTACGAACGATCCTAGATACCTTTCTCTTTCACTTTTCAGATTCCAACATGGCTGAAAATTCGGATGAGGTGATGAGGACAAATAATTAGTGTTGTCATGACATTTTTGATGTATTGTAGCAAGGTGAAACCTCGAGAGCAGCGCGAACGTCGTGCTCCAACGGCTTTCTCACCGACTGCCGATACCCCACCACGGAAATCTCGGAAGCCGAAAAACACAAGTCCGGAGGCAGACAGCAACACTACTGCTACTACTACTACCCCCGTTCGTCCGGAACATAAACGGCTGGAGAACAAGATCAAGTCGCAGGTACGATTCGTGGATTCATGACTCCCACATTGACACCATTGCACAAGATGTTTATAGTCGACGACGCTGATCAATACTTCTTGTTCATTTTCAGGCTCACCGACTCCGATACCCACTAGCATTCGTTGACGCTTACGAAGCTGAAGGCTGGCGCAAGTCGAGCGTAGACAAGCTTAAACCCAACAAGGAGCTCGAGGCTGAACGTCGCAAGATCGCGAAAGGACAGCGTGCCCTTATCGATGGTCTGTGCGAATTGGCGGCATTGAACGCGAACGAGCCACAAGTACCGGTGATGGCTGTGTTCGAAGACGTACACTGTTCACGCTGTGGAAGCACTGATATCGAGGCGGACAATGACATCTTGCTCTGCGATAGTGTTGGTTGCCACCGTGCTTACCACCAGCGTTGCCAGACACCGATTGTGCTGACAGTCAATATTCCGGCTGGCGCGGAGCCTTGGTTCTGTGAAGTGTGTCTAGCCATCTTTGAGTGTCTCAAATCGATCAACTCGGTGTTTGGGACGACGTACGAGAAAGTCGATGACCTCTTCCCGGAGCTCGCTAAGACAGAGCAACAAACTACAACTGATGCAAGTAGCACGGCTCCGTCAGGCGAGGAAAGCGCAACTGCTGCTGCAGATGAAGATGATGAAGAAGAAGAGGATGATGAAGACTTCGTTTGCAATGAAGAAGAGGATGACGACGAAGAGGATCACGAAGGTGACGATAAGATCTCAGAAGTAATTGACATCGATGAAGAAATGGCAGAGGAGGTGCCCGAGAGTGCTCAAGACTTGCTTTATCTAAGCAAAGACGACGTTATCGACCTGGACCAGTACGTTGCATCTGAGCACTTAGCAGTTTGTATCTGACTTACTCATTGTGCTGTTTGTGATTTGTAGTCGGGCAACGCGATCAAGGAGCGCAAGCCAACCGCCAAAGCCCGTGCATAAGAAGCCAAGCCTTATCGGTGAACCAGCAGCCAAGATTGACCATAAGACTGGTGAAATAATTCTCGGGGTCGTTGCAGAGCTCGAACCACCTGCTAAAGGAAGGTATTCGCGCTGGCGTATTGACTACCGTGACGGCACTCAGAACTACTGACGCGCAGCAAGACGCAGGCTGCTATCAACCGCGCAGCCGTTCAAGATAGTGATGATGAACAAGACGGTGATGGATCCGAGACGGATTCGACGCTGATTGTCCGTGGCAAGCGCAAACGCAATGAGGTGGATTATCGTGAGCTCAACGAACTCATGTTTGCGGGTAAGGGTGAAGATAGTGAAGAAGACGAGACCTTCGAGGTCAAAGAAGGTAGTGAAGAGGAGCCCGACGAAGAGGAAGATAATGACGAGGACGGTGAAGAAGGTAACGAGGGTGAAGAGGAACCAGTTGAAAATGTTTCGGATCAAGCATCACCGACTACTGTGACTGCGTCGCATGACGAAGTGCCTCAGCCATCGGATGAAAAGCGCAGCCATCGCCAGCGCGCGTCAGTCAACTACGTCGCCATGCACGAAGGTTTGCTCTCGTAGATCATGAATGAAACGCTGTGACGAGTCCCAAATCTTACCTAGCAGAATTTTAGAGACAAATTCTTGAACATACAGGGTTTGCTTCGAACTGGTACCAGTGCTCTAATACATTGGAAATGTAGGATCTTCCTTCGCGTATTCTGTGTATCCTCCATTGACGTTGACCACGTTCTGAATACCGTTGTTGATTAGCCATCGCGTCACCTTAACAGAGTCCACACCTCGACGACAAATCACAAACGTTTGCTTAGCAGTATACGGTGGGTTTTGTGTAGTATCAGTGGTCACATTCTGCAAGCTGGTGACAACTTGAGCGGGTTCTTGTTTCATGAGTTGGGCAGTCGGAATGTTCATTGCCTCTGGGAAGTGGACCATCTCAAACTGGGTCCGCGTGCGGGTGTCCAGCAAAACATAGCTACTATGTGTTTCTCCTTTTGCTGCCAATGCAGCCTTGCGAACCTTTGAAAACTCTTCAACATTAATACAATACTCTGGGCCAAGATCATCAATGACAGTTGTTCCACGCGTACAACCTTCGACAAGTAATGACATACCAGCAGGTATCGTATTGGAATCTCCCTTATGACGTCCGCAAGACGGACACTCCGCGTTCTTCTTGCCAATTTTCAGGTGTCGGAACTGCCCATCGTACGCGTCGTAAAAGCACTGGACACCAACAAGAGGTTCCCCAACACCAGTGATAATCTTGACCGTTTCCATAGCCTGCAGACATCCTATCACACCAGGAACAACACCAATTACACCGTTTTCCGCGCAACTCATGGCAACACGGGGAGGTGTCGGGTACAAGCAGCGATAGCACCCGGTTGCATCCTCGTTGTCTTGATACGTGAACACCGTCACCTGTCCTTCCAGTCCCAAGGCACTACCGGATACCAACGGCTTGCGTTGACGAGCACAAACATCGTTAACGAGGTAACGCGTACCGACATTGTCAGAGGCGTCAACAACGACGTCGTGTTCTGCAACAAGTTTCAATGCGTTCGCAGCAGTGAAGCGTATCGGATGCACCTTACAGTGCAGCAACGGGTTCAACTGTTGCAACCTTTTCTTCGCTGAATCCACCTTCATCTCTTGATCTCTAGCTCCTTGTTCATCATGAATAATCTGCCGATGCAAGTTACTACGGTCTACATGATCTCCGTCGACGATAACCAGGGTGCCCACGCCCATAGCAGCAAGGTACATCGCCGCAGGTGACCCCAATCCACCCACACCAATGAGCAACACACTAGCAGTACGCAATTTGAGTTGTGCCTTGCTTCCAAACTCTTTCACGAGCATTTGTCGTCCGAATCGTTGCAACTCCATCCTCGAAAACGGCGAATACGTCAAAGTCTCCGATAAATTCTCCTTGGTTTCTTCACTTTGATTCTTTATGACAACCCCCTGTTGTTTCTGAAGCATTTTAAGCTGAAATCGAAGCTGAGCATTCTGCGCGCGAAGCTCGGCCAGCTCGGTTGCTAATGACAAGCAGCGAGAGCATTTAGGTGCTGCCATAGGGGAACGTTAGTGCACAATTTTGACAATAGATGCGGTAATACAAATTTCACAATAGAGTGGACAGTCTGACGTGGCGTGTCATTTTGGGCAAAAGCTCTGAATCCCCCGAGTATGATGCTCCTTCGTGTTTTGCGTTTCCGTCGTCACGCAATGCAACGTTTTACCACTGGTGCAACTAGAAGAGGAGGTGTTGCAGCATTTTCCACCTTGTCGGAGGACAACAAATCGATTCTGGAATTACTGCAGCGTGTGGCTGATGGAAAAGTCTCACCTCAAGCAGCGATGGAGCTTTGTGCTACTGAAGTGGAATACGAAGCAGTGGGGAATTTTGCAAAGATCGATACGAAACGGGAAGCTCGCACCGGTTTCCCGGAAGTGGTGTATGCTGAGAGCAAGACGCCAGAACAAGTGGCGGCTATCATGAATGTCATGATTGACGGAGGCGAGGACAACGTCATGGCTTCACGTGTCACACCGCAAGCTGCTGATGAAATTCGGGCCTTGATGCCGGTATGGAAAAACTGAAACAGTACACGGTGACGTTCTGATGATGTGGGGTGTGTGTTTGATAGAACCAGAAGCTGATGTACTACGAAGTTCCTCGTATATTGGCGTCGAAAACTTTGGATAGAACGACGAGGGAAGGAAAAAAAGCTGATGCAGTGAAGAAGGTAGTGAATGAACTGCTACAATGACGGGCGCGAGGACTTACATGATTTGACGCAACGGTGTAGGAGGCCCCCACTGCTTGTGTGCTCTGTGCAGGAACTTCGGATCTTCCTGTCGCAGAAGAAGCTGCTGTTACTTTGGGTGAGAGAGAGTCACTGATGTTCCTCCTAGCTTGGTAAACTAACCATTGCTCGGTAATCGATAGAACTTGCAGACTATCATGTCACCAGATTATACGACGTGGGTGTGGCTGGAATTCATCGGTTGTTGCGGAACCAGCACATTCTACGAGCATCCGACGTTGCCATTTGCGTTGCCGGGATGGATGGCGCTCTACCCGGCGTAGTGGTGCGTTTCACTTCATTGTCATTTACACTTTGATCGAGCTCTCAGTATCTCCGAATCTCATTAAATGCTGGTCATGTTCACATAGGGAGGTCTCACATCTTCACCAGTGATTGCAGTCCCAACCAGCGTCGGCTACGGTGCAGCGTTCGGTGGTCTAGCTCCATTGCTGACAATGCTCAATGCGTGTTCACCTGGCGTCGGTGTCGTCAACATCGACAACGGTTTCGGTGCCGCTGTTCTTGCGGGTAAGTTCCATCTTGTTACTTCAACATACAGTATCTAAAATGTGTCCTCTAATGTCCTCCAGCCCGCATCCTGCAACAACTCCGTTAAATGACAACACAGAGTCTTATAAACGCACTAGCCAATGTCATGATGTCAATCACTTCTTTCCACCAATCATACACCAGGAAAAGTAACTGTTGCAATATGATCCAAACATTTCCAATCCAATAGACTAGCACAGATGGGTCGGAAGAAGTCGCCAGTCACGCGCAACAAGAGCGTCGATCGGCGCTACGTGGATCCTACGGCTATCTCCAGTTTACTCGGCAACGCATCTCCGTCCTCGTTGCGTGGACTTGCCACCTACAAACAGGAACCGACTGCGATGGACACGGAATCGTCTTCTGACAGCCTCCACCTGCCGAATCCTCCGTTCCAGAGTCTGCACAGAGCGATGCCTATTGGTGGAGAGAAGCGAGAGCGACGACAGAAGAACCGACGGAAGCGACGAAGCAGTGGAGACGATGTAGTTGAAAGTCGACGGGAAGAAGAGGATTCGAGTGATGAAGAGAGACAAGAAAAGCAGGTGGAAATGGTGACAATCTCTGTGGCGGAGCTTGAAAAGTGGCAGCAACGAGTGATTTTCCATGTAGAAGATCATTTTTCAAGTGAGTTGTGAGTGATTGTTGTGTGAAGTGATGCTCACGGTTGTCGTGATGTTGCTAGATGAACAGTTGAAGAGAATCGCAGAGTTTGGACGTGTACATGGAACGATAATGCAAGAAGCCCAGCAATATGTGGGTAATATGGAAATACAGCTGAGAAGGCAGTTTGAGGAAGAACGGACAGTACTACGAGCAGAAGCGGACGAGTTTGTCGCCAAGACAGCCAAGGAGAATGAATCATTGCGACAGCAAGTTAAAGGTCTTCAGCTAGAGGCTGAGAAGTGGAAGAAGCAGATTGACACATTGACACAAGAAAATGACGAACTTAAAGCTGAAAAAGTGGCCAGGAGTAAGCAAGAAGAAGCGCGGCAAGGGGACAACGAACAATCTCAGCAGTCTCACTCCCCACCGAATAATCAGACACAAGTGTTACCAGGGGACGGAGAGATCAACAGAAACGTAGAGGACCAAATTGCAAACAATTGTCAGAAGGTGAATGAGTCCGAACGTGGTGGGCAAGATATTTCCCATCCACCGCTGGTAACCAAGCAGATAACGTGTGCACCGGCACAATCGAAGTCAACCCTTCATCACGATGAAAACCTGGGAAAGAAACAGCTCAAGGAGCAGCAACAATCATCCACTCCACCTCCTAACGGAAAGGAGCCGAAATCTGGTGTGGTGGGGCAAGGTGGTAATTCGCAGACACCTACAGCTTCAGGTGCGTTACGCGCTGATGGAAGAGCTACATGTAGCTAGAACAACGTGCAGTATTTCAGCTTGTGAAGGACACTTAAAGTATTTAATCGCGGTAGACCAACATGGAAGTCACTTGCGTTCGATGATAATGGTTGGATGTATTACCGAGCAAAACAGTGGACGGGAGAAGCCGCTCGCTACAGTAGGTCTACATACACTTACAGCTTATGGCCGTGTCTTCATGAATACGGAGAAGTTACAAGAGTCTACACTCTGTTCTTGCTCGTGGCGCACTCTTTGCCCGTGCCGACAGTCACTGGTACATGCCAGCAGTGACCCTTTTGGTAGCCACCCTTGACGATCTCGTCCTTCTTCACGCTGAAAGTCCACGTGTCATCGAATGTCACGAACTCAGTCTTGAGCCAGTCCTCCGAGAAGTGCAACATGAAGAAACCGTATGGGTTGCCAGCAGCAATCCAAGCATGCTCCACGTACTTCTCGGCAACCTCAGGTGGCAAGCCCGACGTCTCGGACTGAATACCGCCACCACCACCGTTCTCGTAGAAGTGGGTGCCCCAGTTACTGATGTCGTGGTTGAAGCCGTGTGTGTGGCCGTTGAACCAGACGTGGGCTCCACCCTCCTTGGTGATCATGAACCACTCCTTCATCTTGTCCTCGCTCATGTGGAAGTGCGGCGAGTAGTGCGAGTTGATAATCTTCCAGGTAGCAGTCGAGGCCGCCAGGTCCTTCTTCACTTGCTCAAGGGAGTCGTCCCACCACTTCTTGATGGTGTCAGCACAAGCTTCGTACATCTCGGTACTTCCACCAGCACACAGCTCGTCACCGGGAGTACGGTCATTGCACGTGTTACCCAGAGCCTTTGCTTCAGCAGCGCTCAGATTTTTCTTCTTCACGTAACCGTAGCACTGGCAGCAAATCTGCATGACACCGTGCGAGTCGGCAAAGTTGGTATCAATGTTAAAGATGTCGACGGACACGCCATTCTCTTCAACGCTCTCGACGTAGTAGTGGTCCGACAGTTTCCAACGGTCACTGTTGGCACTCTTGTACTCCTGCTGCAGTGAGAACTTGAGGTTTAGGTATTTCAGCATCTCCTCTGTGCTCTCACACTCGCGGAAGTTGTAGTCCTTGTCACCACATATGTACTCGGATCCTCCGAGATCATGGTTGCCCACAACATTAATCCATGGGATTCCCTCGAGCTCTGGTTGGTCATACACACTCTCAAACGTCGTCTCCATTCGGTAGTCAATGTCATCTGGTCCAGCTCCGTTCCAGTAGATGTTGTCACCGTGACCAATGATGCGCGACGGCTTGATATCTCCCGCAGCCTTGGCCAGGATCTCAGCAATATTGATCTGGGCCCAGTAGTCGATCTTCATCTCGAGTGAGTCGTTCGCCACCTTGCGGTACTTGTTGCAGCACGATCCAGGCTTGTCGGTCGTTGCACCCCAGTCGCCAATGGCGAGCATGGTGAGAGCAGCCTTGGCTTCCTCTGGGTCACTGTCAGGTTCATTGTTGGCTGAGCCACTGCCACTGGCCGTCGAGTTGGTCAGCAGGTCTGACTCTGACACGGACGAGTTGCCGGACTTGGTGCCGGAGTTGCCAGTGCTGGATCCAGAGCTGCTGGACGTGGAATCTCCGCTACTGGTGCTAGCGTCTTCGCTGTCGCCGCCCGTGACGGCGACGATGATGCCGATGGCCGCGCCGATGACCACGAGGACACCGACGACGATGAGAACCTTGCGGGCTGCCACCATGGTGGTCTACAGAACTTGTAACAGCAGCGAGAGTGTCTCTCAGCTGGCTGGTGGAGCTTGGAAGCTTCTTCCGAGCAAAACTGGAAATGGCTCGCTGCGCCTTGATGGGAGAACGCAGCGCTCTCTGGACTGGTGGCGTGCGGCCTCTACCGGCTCCAGATCACTTGTCTCCACTATGGTAGCCTGTCCGTGGGCAGTTACTGCGCGTTTTTGCCCTCACCACCGCAATGCAAGTCGAACAGCAAGACTGTCGTCAGAACGTGAAGCGACCGCCACGCAGTAACTTTACTACTGGTTAACTGTATTCCCTGGCATATTAAATATGGGTACAGTAAAAATTAGACTGTACGACACTTTATTATAGAAATACCTGTGTAAACACATTCGATGCAAAGTTTTCGCGTAGGTTAGTGTGTCACAAATGTGTTTCAAATTAAGACCATCTGTTTGATACGCGCAAAAAATTAACCGTTATTAACTCGCAACTGGACGAACTGGCTCGCGTGCAGTGGCTTCAGCTCCATTGTTTAGGCGATCAACTTCATCAGATGTACAGTATCTATCATTTTGCAATGCCCAGCTCGGGGTGAGCCTCAGCCATCTTTCGAGCGGATCTCGTGCAGACGAGTGCTTGTTATGTCACAGCGCAATCGCTTTCGTGTCACCATCGACTTGGCGCCTGTCATTTCGCCTGTCCAGCACGCTTGTCGGATCTGATAACACTTTGTCAGCTCATGTTGTAAACCCTGCGTGGGAAACCAGCTTTGAGAGTTCCACACGAATAAAGTTGCTATTTGGTCGACATAGCGGCTACGTCGTAGCCCAACGCTGCGATGATGAAGCCATGAAGCCACACCTTAGGGTCGAATCAGAACGAATACTGGGCGAGAAAATCAGGATAAGACGCAGCAGACAACAAGCTTGAGCAACTAACAACTGTGCTGTCGTGTGGATGTTGAAGTACAAATGATACCAGATGATGAAAGCAGTGTTAACGTTTCACTTCGTTGTTTTCATTATACCTCTGGTGCCACCGTGCGACCTTGTTGCTATAGTTTGAGACGACGCAAGTTTCAGTCAAATTGTGACTGTTGTATCTCGGAATTGATACTGCTGGCCTTTATTATTATGACACAACTGAAATTTACAGTTCGAACGTAAGCAAGTGTGCTTACCTTGCACATCTCCTACTGAAGGTTTGTCGTGTAGGTTATGCTGACACTTGCTTAACAGTCACATTGTGTCTGCTAACAAATGTGCAAATATTATTTGCAGTCAGATTTCTTGATAATATTTATGTAGTTAGTGAATCTAAACTCTACTTTTCCTACTCACCTCAGTAGTAATCTTCCCCGAGTTATAAATTGCCAGCAACCAAGAAGATTTAACTGAGATACTCACTTTGCTATCGACTTAACTAAAGCTTGATGTCAATTATACATGCGTATAGACCCTGAGCGACAGTCGAGTTGTCTGGTAATTCCGCGTCTTGCTGCAAATTCCAAACCACGACAGCGTTCCCTTGAACTCATTTCATTGAAAGTCATATCATTGCTGCCAACAGTTTCCCTTAACACAACAGTGGTCGATGCAATATCAGCGATCTCCCAAACCATTGCATGTTCCTGGAGTGGGAAAAAAGTAATCATGCTCTTCAAATTGAGATAGAAGTTTATCATCAAAGTTTGCATCGTATGGTGACAGGTTGACATCATGTTTAAGAAAGACAAGAAATATTGTCTATTGAACTATAGTCGACATCGATAGGCCCGTGAAAATTGCTGAAGTAACTTTGAGCACTTCAATGCTCGTCAAAATACCACATTGCGATCTTTGGGTATCCATTTCAGCCAATCCTCTCTTTATATCCTCTTCATTGGCCAAAACTCTGATGAGCGAAAGGGGGACTCTTCTCACTTGAGTGGCTGTTCCCTCGACTGAGTGACCTCGTCCCCCTCGCTCCCCTCCACCATATTCGGCACGAAGGAAAGTCAGGGGAAAGCATCGGATCGAGTCTCTCGTCGACCAGCCGCCGCCAAGTCTCACTAGCGGAGTCGTCGTAAGCAACCAGCTCCGCAACCCCCTAGCCCCCGCGCTGCATTTTGCATTTTGCGTGTATTGCATACCACCACGTCACGCACCATGGCCGACCAAGTGGATCCCAGCGCCGGCGTCGAAGCTCAAGCGCCTTCGTCCTCGCAGTGGTCGGAGCACAATGCTCCTAACGGCCGCAAGTACTACTACAATGCCGTCACGGGCGAGTCCACGTGGGAACGGTACGTATCTTTTCGTAGCTCCTCATCTACAGTCAGTTGACACTCTTAATCTCTCAGTCCGGCGGAGATGGCGGCTCCACAAGCCGAGATGCCTCGTAGTGGCGCCCCTCAACAGCAGCCTCAGCCTCAGAACACCACTGGAGGCTTCCAGCAACCTCAGCCTCAACTCGGTGGCCAACATCCGCAAGGTGTGTAACTAGAGAATGTGTATGATGATACAAAGTTCCTGATGTTGTTGCTGGTGGCAGGCACCGCAGCCTATGGAGGATACCCGCAGCCTTATGGCCAGCCCATGCAGTACCCTCCTCCGTACGGTGGCAGTGGTTACATGTATCCGTTCCCGCAGGCTTACGGTACGTTAATGCAACTTGGTTTTGTGGTGTAGGTGTCTGATTTGAATGGTGTTGTATATACAGGTTACCCACCGCAGATTGTGGGTCCAGGCCCTCCGATCCAGACTACGGAGAGCGGCCAAGGTGAGGCTTCTAGTTATATTTCAGTGTGGCTGTATAATGTGTGTTGTGCATGGACTAAATGTTGAAAATCATCACACTACCACGTGTGTGCGTGATTGGAAACATTGCGTGTTTTGTATTGCTGCGTACAGGACCTCCTGGATGCAACCTCTTTGTCTTTCACATCCCGAACGACATGACTAACCAGGATCTCTTCAATTACTTCGCTACGTTCGGCAACGTGATTAGCGCTCGTATCATGGTGGAGAAGGAGACGGGTAGGAGCCGTGGCTTTGGTACGTAACGACAACAACCGTGAATTTACTGAACACCAAGAGACTGACGACGGGTTGTGGTGCAGGTTTCGTGAGTTACGACAATGCTCCGTCGGCAGAAGCTGCCATTAAGGGTATGAACGGCTTCCAGGTTGGCCGCAAGCGCCTGAAAGTGCAGCACAAGAAGGAAAAGAACCAGGGTCCTATGTTCGGCGAGATGCCTGGTCACATGGACAACAACACCAACGACATGGCTGCCCAAAGCGGCGGCGCCACCTCGCTGCCTTCTGGAAACTAGAGCTCGACGTGGGAAACACACTACGCTATCAATATTATGGGGCATGTTTGAGGGAGGAGGTGGGTGAAATGGAGGAACATCAAAACGAGACAAACGGAAGAAGAACAAGTTCGATCGCGTGGAAACAGGTTGCGGAGAGTCCAATGTGGTTGAGGCGAAGGAGGCATTGATCGTGTGTGGTCTAGCGTGAAGGAAGATCAGATCGACGCAAAGAAAACGAAAACCTTGAAAAGATCAGAAAAAGATGAAGTGGAGTACAGCGGAATTGGTCAGACAACAGTCGAAGTTATTCAGGTAGCAAGAGGAGGCGGTTGCTCTGCTTGCGTTCGTGTTTCCGAAATATCTAGTGACGTTGAGCCCCGGTAGGAAGGAGAAGAATGTAGGCGCACAGTGCATATGTAGCGTTAGCAAGCAGACGATGTAGCCAACCTCGACAAGCAAAGATCTATCGGCCACTTCCGCAATATTCTCCCTCCGTTGTTCCTTCTTTGCTTTTTAACGCCAGCAGATCTGCGCCAAGTAGTGCAAGGTCACCTGCAACATCTGCAATAGGATCCACGATTCCTCCTCAATGAGGAATCCTCATTGTCGACACCGTTGTCGATCTGATAAAGGATCGTGATTTGATGCCGTCTTCAACCTGATGGATCCAGAGGCTTGAAGCAAATATGGTCGGTGTTTTGTGGAGTTGAGGACTCACGCTGTAGCACGTATTATATGTAGCATGTATGCACTCAACAAGGCTAATAAGCAGGCAGGACACCAGACAGCGTGTTGACTCGGCACTGTCGGGCATTCGAACACGTCACTCTTTTGCAGACAGTGCAAGCAAAAATCGTTGTACGTACGGGCCTCGTACACACCGAAGGGAGCCGCTGCAGACCAACCATTCCACGATGATGGCGACCTGTCGTCCACGATTTCAATCACTTCGTCGAGACGACATGAGGTCACACACTCATCACTGGTCCGGTGTGTCTCATTTGCACCGACTGATGCCTGTGCATGTACAGCGCTGCTGTCCATCAGCTTGATGATCCAGGCAGGTGTGCGTTGCACGAGAACTACTGTAGCTGTTGATTTCCTCCACTGACATGTGAATACTGGCAGCAGCATACTGCAGCTATAGTAACTTGCACTTGAAGTAGCTGCATTTGTACTTCTCGATAGTGGACGAGTTGCTGGCAAGCCTAGTTGGCCATTTACTGTAAGGGTTACATGTAACGCGTGTACAGACCAGCAATCGCGTCGAGCCCCGAAAATGCGCTGAGGCAGAAATGGATGTCGTGATGATAGGAAGCAAATTTGTTCAGGCGGCGTCCAAGCAATGCTTGGACGCCGCCTTCAAGTCAACGTCGACAAGCGACAAACAACTTTTGTCCGCACCAAGAACTGCATGAAACGTTCTTTCGAGAATGAGGAATACGTGTGCATGTCTTGTGAACTTCGCAGTGTGAAGTACGAGGACATTGTGGGCCTCAATTTGAGGCTGAATTAATTCAGTCGAGCATTTCAGTTCATAAATGACCTAGTTGCTAATATCAAGGCCAGCTGTTGCTGCCAATTCCGCTGCAGATGCATTTTGAGCGCGTACAGCCTCCACCGTGTTGTCCCAATATCTGCATGCAGGGAGCCGATACGTCACGATGGTTGTATAGTATACAGCAAGCAAACCAGAAGCTCTCGACTTGGAAGTGTCGATCCCAACACCCAGCATGAGCAATTACACCTTCTGTCGAGCTCCGTACATATTGGCCGAGCTAGTCGTAGTGCGGTACAGTACTGTTACACTCCCAAATCCTGGGAAAACCACAGCAAATTTAAGCTGTACAGGCTGTATGTAGGGCTTGCACTCCTCTTGCCAAACTCTTGGCAAGAGGAGTGCAAGCAACAAAACCAGCTTGAAAACTGAAGTTGTCGACTATGCGTCGTAGCATCGTGGCTGCTTTCCACTTCAATTGCACTGGCAAAGGCAAACGTCGCATTCCTGGCTCCGTTGCAAACGTAAAAACCGTTGTGATGCATTGTGCGAGAGTTTGAACGAGAGAGAACACGAAAGAGAGCCGGCCGACGGCTCTCCATCGCGCTTATCCGCTTACATCTCGTCTCAAGACGAACGCGCGACGTTAATACATTTCACTAACACTGTACCGTGCATGTATTCACTGCGTTGCTTGGCAGCTTTCCCCTGCTATCGCTCGACTAGGGTTTACCACAGATGGCTAGCGATACCACACGTTACATCTTATAGCTCTCATCCGTATATTGACCAATTTTAAATCCCAACTGTATTGTTGGCAAATGGTGGTGTTTCCACAGCATGCCAACTCGGGATGGAGGATCGCCCGCAATCATGGCACTATGTAAACAGAGCTATCTGTAGGAGTGATTTTAAGTCTGCCATGGGGTGATCTATTTCTACCGCTCAGAGCCTGGAGCGTTAGCATGCACCGAACGCATTTGGATAAAAACTCATCCTTGGTGAATATACCCGTGACTCTGCCAATGCTGACATGACGCACTAATACTGCAGCTGGGTGTTTCTCAGTGTGGATCAAAGCAGTCATCGCTCAGCAATTCTACCAAGTCTGAAGCTGTGCGCCAGCTGGAATTCAGGACGTGACGGTATTGACAGTGGCCAAAATCAAAACCAAAGGCGCACCATATCAACAACAAATACAGTACTGTTCTGTTGCACCAAACTTTGGCTAGTTGCATAACGTCACGAGCGGCGGTGTAGGTGAAAATCACAGGGAGCTGCCAAAGCTCGAGAATGTATCGCTCTGTAATGCTGTACATATATAGTAGAGAGCTGGAACACCAGCTCTCTAGACAACAATGCATCAAATACTGTGCAGATACTCGCAAGCTATTATAACAGCACGAGCACATTGACTTTAATCGCAGCTTGGTTGCCTCGCTTGCCGGTGCTAATGCCACACGGGTTTAGGGCGGAAAACAAGTTACCCTTTTCTTATCATCCGGCTTTCACTTCCTCGGTCTCTGTTCCGCTCTGTTGCCACTCTTGCCTTTGTGCAAGAGATGCAACTTGGATAGACCAGGCAGACGAGCCGGAGGGAGATGCGTTGGTAATCCTCCCAGACTTGGTATCAGCAATAGCAGGGTACAACTCCTACTAGCAAAAAAGGGCAACTGGGCCAGATGTCAACCGGGCCAGCTCAGCAAGGCACTCACTTCAGCTTTTGCTTCACCACAGTCAAGTGTCACTAGCCTTTTACTCCACAATGGATGCCTTTCTTCAGAAGCTCGCTAGTAGCATGCTCTTCACGTCCGCCAAGTCGGCTCCAGCTGAGGAGACCAAGCAACAGAAGCCTGTTCTACTCGCTTCGGGCTCGCACCCCGCGCGCCACAACGCCATGCAAGTGCAGACTGAGGAGCCGATCGACCTACCTCGCCGCCGCATCGCCCACTGGGACAAGAAGCGCGAGAAGTGCGCGAACTGCCAGCATATCTACCTCAAGACACTGAGTCAGCACCCGGGCTTCTGCTCCGTGGACTGCAAGTCCAACATGGCCTACCTTGAAAAGGTGAACCGCACCATCCGTGCCATGAAGGATGCCGTGCAGGAACAGCAGAAGCAGGAAGAGAAACTACAAGTACCTGTGCAACAGGAAAAGGAGGACGACGACGAATTGGAGGTCGTGGAATCCGAATGCAAGACGTTCGCTGAGTTTGGCCTCGAATCACGTATTCTCGAGGCTAGCAACGTGGAGTGGGCATTCAGCGCTATGTATTAATCGCGCTCGCAGATGAAGCGTGTGCTATAGAGGATATTATCGATGTAGATAGATGTATAGAGGTCGTGTAGAATAGTAAAGTTGACCAATGTAACCCAAACACTTATCACAACAACCAGGAACGAAAAGCTCATCAATGTTCGGATGAATCCAGCAAGAAATCAGTATAATGCTCAGGCAGCATGTTGAGTGTTTTCATAGGTACATGTCTTCACATGATGGACTGAGCAACGAAAAGCAGCAGCACAAGTACGACCGGCAACAAGTAGTAGACGTACTTGAAATGCTCCGACTCGGTCAGGCCAAAAGTTAGATCCATGGGAGAACCGAGCTGGCCACCGATCTCCATTGCAGTCCAGACAGCAGCGTCGCTGTTTGTAGCACCACCTAAAATCTCTAGTGCATTCTTCACTGCGTCTATAGCGTCTTCATCTGGGAAAACATGAATCGTTGCTGAAAAATGCGGACTTGATCCAGCAGCGGAGCGCCACGGCACTAGGCCACGCTGAGCAAGACGAATGACACCACCTTCTTTGAACACCGCGTTTGGCTCAACTAATATCCAGAGAAACAAGATCAGTAACAAGAACTTGATTTTCTGTAACAATACAAGTATCAGGATGCACTTACCTTCATCATTATCAGCCCACCTCTCACGAGCCAAGGCGACACGAATCAGTAGCGACTTCACAAAATCGCGTTTCAGATAGGCCGCTGCCACATCTTTTGCTTCAGGCTCGTTTTGAGACACGAACGCTACACAGCTTATAGCACCGTGGACGCCACCAAGCGGCTACATTGCAGACAAAAGTAAGTATTCCGCATGACCACAGCAATATTAAATGACTAGCACACGTACATCTTCGACAAGTTTCTGAGATTCCGGAGGTGTCAACGTCAGCAGGTTCATATGCTGGGCTTTTGTGTCACCGGTCAGCTTGAGCACGGCAATGGAATCTTCCACTCGCTGGAACAACGGCTTCATTTGCTTCTCGACCTCGTTCATGCGCTTCTCCGCCACTTCTGCTACAGTCATTGCCGTAGTTGGAGCAATATTCACGAACGGAGTGGGCTCGTCGAGGTCGATCAGCGTGCAATATTGCTTGAACTCGATTCTTCCCGTCGGGGTCTTGAGTTCTGCTGGCAGCATCTGCGTCTTGTTGACATCCACGACGTCATAAAAACTCTGGTACGTAACTTCACCGTTCGGTGTCACGAGTGCCAGATGATGGACATGATCTCCCACGTGTACATTTGAGGGCAATGCTACCGCCTCTGCAGTGGCTCGGAGGTACGGTACAGCTTCCTTTGCAACGTCCCGAGCTGAAACCACGTAGAGTCCCAGTACATCAATGCCACCGGGTAGTAAACGATCTACTTGTTGTGCGAATTCTTGCACCCAATCAGCCGACACGTCGCTGAATCCGGTGGGAGCCTCCCCGCTCTCACTCTCGGATGGAATGGGCACCACCGCCAGCACGAAGTCCCCAGCATTCGATGAGCTCGTTTGACCCACAAGTAGACCCAATTCAAACACTGATTTGGCGCTCTTGGACCAGAACTCAGTCACTTGTTCATCGACGATAACTTGACGCGGAACACTCATGGCGTTTGGCGTATGGAGCTTGGCAGGAAGTGTCGACGATGCACGAGGAATGTCGTCAAGTTCCAGTCAAGGATGATGCGTGAGATGAAGCAACACGCATTCTGATTGGCAAATTAAAATCAATTAGATAGATATGAGTGGCTGAAAACAATTCCTATTGACGTATTTCTGCAGCGAGCAATAATACAATTGCCAAGGTTGAAGTCTAGTACAAAAGCAGCTTCGGTCATGCGCCCATTCTTCACGTGTGGAGGTAGTATTCGGTCCTACAATACTTCTGGCAAATTTGTGTAGAACGCTGATCCATATTGAAGGCATCATAACAAGGAGCTTATTATCCGAGGTCTTCTCATCAAAATCTACCTGCTGTAACTATTCGTCCTCATTTGAGAGGCGTCCTAACAGCACAGGACTCCTGTGCATCTAACTAGTCGGCGCTGATACAGTGCATGCACATGCAGCGCGTCTACATGGTGCCTCATCTTTGAAGCTCTGGAAGCTTCCGAGCTCGAGAGTGCGACGCAGTCTGCGTTTACCACTTGTCAATGACCATGGAATTTCCCGTTCTTGAAAGCGACCTGAAGTCCTCACCTTCCCGAGCTCAGATCTCGTTGTTCAGAAGCGACAACATGGAGTTCCGGCTTTCGACGTTTGTCAACACTAGTTGAACCTCTACATGAGGCGCCTTTATTCACAAGGTGTAGTGCGCCTCGCACTGTGAGCAGCCCGAATCGAGGTCATGAACTTCATGGCCTTCTGGTCCTCATGATAAGTAGCAGACATTAATTTCGGCATTGGATAATGCGAATGAAGTGATTCCGCAGCAAAACCTCCATTCAATCGATTAGTATGGACAATCTCACGAACGCGTACTCGTAGGCAGCGCGAAACCAAGCAAGGCTTGGATTCCGGTTGGGGCTCAAATTGAGCTGACCAAACACCCGATGCCAACGACGCTTTGCAGATCCTGGTGGCCATCCATGCCTCCGGCACACATTGTGTGGGTCTCGCGTTCCCTCGGTGTAAACATCGATGGCATCACGCCAATTTACTGGTGGCACCGGCATGGTGCTCGCCGCTGCTCTGAGCAGCGCAGCCGGCGCTCGGGAAGGAGAGCCACGCCAAACAGGAGGGACCTTGCTTCGTCTGCCATGGTTTGACGAGACTTGCCAAGAGAGCGGAGACTTTGCAAAGGAGATCATGACGGCCCGTCTGCAGACTCAGGTGGACTGGCCAGCAAGAGAGCACTGCCCTTCAAGGGCTTGACCACCGATTTTTTTCAGGGACGTTGTCGAATTGAAAGGCGGTGCCGCTGCCCTACGCGCGCTACAGGCATCGCAGACGCCCTCGTTCTCGCTCTCTTACCGCAGCGCACGACTGGTTTGAGACAGCGTTAAACGGTGTGAGCTTTGGTATCTCGAGCGCGATCGGACGTTGGCCGCCTCATCTTGTAGTCTCCCCGTCGTCTTTTTCGCGCACTCATTGGAGCCCAAGCTTGTTTTGTTGGCTGGGCGAGCACAGACCGAGCGCACTCTCCTCGTCGATCTGCTCTAGGGACGAGAGATCGGAGACCTGGTCGACGAGAAATCGGGCGTGGCATCATAGCGCTGCAACCTTGGGGACGAAGCCACCTCGCTCACTCGACTGCAACAGCTTCTGCTCGATGCTTTTCTGCACTCGCAGCACCGCTCTCATGCTTCTCAGACGATTCATCTGTACAATACTGTACATGTAACAGAGCTAGCCCCGCATCCCATCCATTACAACCATCTTTCGCCACGTCGACTCTGTTGCTTTTGCAGAGCAGCAACCGGTTGCAATCCTTAGGAGTCAAATTGACAAGCATCCACGTGGCGAATTGTTCCGGCGCCCTGCTCATGGCTCCGATACAGATGCAACAGCTTCATGTGTCGTAGGAATCCTCCTCGTGCCTCGTGCAAGCAATTCACCTGACTGTCCTACGCCAGCACGGTTTATCTTCCAACGTCTATTATTTACAATTAACCATGAATATGCATTGCACACGTAAAACTCTTGGTTTCACGAAACAGCGGAACTGGTTGACACTACCCTACAGCACTAGGAGTACAGAAGGCAAAAAGTATGGCGAAAACGGGATGGTATATCGTTCTCTATGTGAATTTATGATAAATGCCGCTAATAAGCGTCGGACTTTTCTACATCTCACGTTGCAATCTCTATCGTGAGGGTCTAGTTTTACAATCGCCTGTGTCGGCTCTTTAATACACAGCGCTGAATGACCATTCGACGTTGCTGGCGTCCAGCACTCGAGATTCAAGACCGAACTCAGCAAACGACTGTGCGTGTTTCAAGCTGCGACCTGCGTCAACAGCTTCACCTTTCGGAGACGCCTCACTGGGCTGAAGCTTATCTGCAGGTTGTTGCTCAATCTCGACTGGCTGCGGTTCTTGTTGCGTCACCGGTTCCTCGTGAACCTCTTGCTCTTGCACACGCTGACGCTCATCCACAGCGTCTTTCATAGCGCGGATGGTGCGGTTCACCTTTTCGAGGTAGACCATGTTGGACTTGCAATCGACGGAGCAGAAGCCCGAGTGCTGACTCAACGTCTTGAGATAAATGAGCTCGCAGTTGTTGCACTTCTCGCGCTTGCTATCCCAGTGAGCGACACGGCGAGTTGTGGATGTGGTAACTACATCCTCAATCGAAGTGGACGTAGCTGGTGTCGATCCCATGCTGGTCTCAAACTTTTGCAGGCAGGCGTCCATTATGATGGTCGTAAGGATGAAGTGTCGAAGTGCTTGAGTGACAGAAGGCAAATCCAAGAGTGAGGTGAGAAAGTGAGCTAGCGCTTGGGGACAACTTCGGGGACAGATTGGACTCGGACTCACCAGCACCATCTGCTCCACAACTCATCTCTGTTCCAGTCTTGGCTACAGGCTCTCAGAGCAGCAATGGGACACAGCTGCCTGCAGTAAAGTTACTGTGAACACCGAATTGGACAGTGCGGCGATGCCAGCAGTAAAAATACGAGCTGAGCCCGAACACTTTAGCTCGCGATCCAAAATGGTTTCGGTTCTCAAACATGTACGTACCACATTTTCATATTTATTTTGTCCATTATTTCGGAACTCTGTTAAATTACACTTTCACCGCAGCCAGAAACACGGTGCAACTTGACACGATTGCTCTGGTTACTAAAGTGAGCAGAGAAATCTTTGAGGCAATCGTGGTGTTGCGGTCCTCGTCTTTAGAGGAGCCGTAGCGTGTGTACTCCATTTTTGTAGATTGGCTAACGTAGCCGGTTTTCCCAATGAAAATGGATCAAGATCTGATGCGTTGCAGACAAAAGTGCCAGTCTTGCCTGCCATGATGCATGTGTTTATAAAGCAAACTCTTTTTTAAAGCTGAGACTGCTGTATTGTAGTGGTGAAAGTCTCGAGGCAACCCCAGTGTGTTGGTCGAGGATGAGCTGGGATTCTCAATGAATTTCTCACACATCAAGTCCTTGCAGAGCTGATGTCGATGTGGCGACGCTTTCGATCACTGGAGCCGAATTTTTTTACAAAACAATCGCGGAACACGCGAACACTGCATTTCAGTCTGCATTGCCGAAGCCACTTTGACACAAAGTTTGAGCTGCAGAGGCTCCGCCAATCCAAATCATTTCCTCAGCTGCAGCCGGTGCATCGGGCAGGAGATCTGCTTGTGGAACAAGAGCGCAGGCGATCGAGTTGGATCAGGCCTTCCACCATCTTCTTGCTATTCCCGCCCGCGGTTTTCTCCGGAAGACTGCACTCTGGTCTCCTGCCTCTCCGAGATTAACGCTAAGAGAAGTGCCGAGGCTGTCAATTGCGCGCTACAACCAATGCTCTCTGCTTCTCTCAGGCTGGGCAAGTCGTGTTCGTGGTAGCGAAACAATACGAGTCAACAGGTTCAGTACATACAGTATTAAGTTAATACTATTAACACCGGGATTACATAAATGTACTGAATTAAAATAGTATGGTGCACTGTAAGTTCTCCCTCGCCGTCCTTGTTCATTAATTTACCACCGCAAGCTTAGTAAGAAGGAGATTGCCTCGCTATAGAATACAGTATGGAGCCGGTTAACGGTAAAATTGGAAGGGTGGTGCCGTACACACACCCCTCCGACCAATTTTCGAGGACATCGTCTTGGCCTTCTGCTAGGGCAGCTGGCGTGGCGCAGCCCAACTAGCGCTGAGGATTAGCAGCACTCTGCTGTGAGATTCACAGTTAATGGCAGCTCGCGCGCTGAGCGTGTGCCTTGACCTTGCTGAATCCAAGTGTCGCGGAATCTCATCTCCGCTTCATTTTTTCTACACCGACGAAAACTACGAGAACAGGAGTACTGTTGCAATAGCGTCCGCTTCGCCGGAAATTTGGTTTCGTGCGAGCTGGCGCTTGATTGCAAAGCTTGGTTGGTGTCTTAGCTGAAATGCATGACTTCCATGACCCTTCGACATCTTTATGCCAGCTAAGCTTGTGTTGAGTCCTCACGGGGCTAGAAATGTGTGACGTGTGAAAAACATGTGTAGATACCTTTCGAACACCTAAATGGCTACATGAGGCTGCCATCAAAGATACTATTTTGGCTGACCTGCCTTCGCTGTATTGATAGTTCTAAGAATCTAATGTTAGCTGAGGACGAATGCCTAGAAATCTTGGGCGGATGGATTGAGAGCACTTTTCCATCCTCCATCTAGTGAACGACCGCCATGAACGTATGGGCTTTTGATGATGAACCAGTTGCATCGCGTCCTCGTGTGAAGAAAGCATGTTTTGCCGACGAAGTGGAGGTGACATCGACAACAGGTTGGGGAGACGATACCCAGTCCAACGGAGGAAGCAGCGACGGAAGGTAGAATTCCTTGTCGAAGATCACCAAGCCAGTGATGATGATGCAGATATCAAGAAAGTTGACCTGGGAAAAAGGAGTGTTAAGACCAACGAAATCAGCTCTGTGGAAGCGGTCGATCATGTCACGGAACCTGTCCAAACGTTGTCGGTAAAACAGGAACGATCAACCCGAAAAGATAAAAAGAAGCAGGAAGTTCCGGAGCGAGTGAGTCATGATATCACAGTGCACCATCTCGTTCGGGAATTTCTGCTCATGCATTGTCACGAAGACGTTGCGAAAATACTCGATCAAGAACGAGTAAGTGGGCTTGATCATGACTCAGTTGTAATAACTACTGACTCCGATCGTTGTTCCAGCCTATGCCAGTGCTTGATGCCACAGAAATCAAGCAACTCAATCGACGGTTGACTCGTACAGACACCAGTGGTGAATATTCGTCAGTACCCAGTTCACTGTTGGAACGCTTTCTCGTGTGCTCGAACGAAGCCAAATTAAAGGCACGAGCAAAACGGGCCACCAAGGTGAGCTGTCTATAGGAAAAACGTCGCTAGGTTATCTTGACCCGAACTCTGTGATTCACGCAGGAGCAGTCCGAATCAGAAGAGAATTCACTTGAAAACCCATCAAGCGGTCGACGAAAACCTACACTAAACGTGATCACGGACAACTTGGGTCAAAATGCTGAAAATCCAATTGTCACTCCTGCCAACGGCAAGACAAACGGAGTCTATAATCGCCTTAACCACCCGGGCTCCACACCTCACCATCACGTACATGGAACCGTCATTGGCGAACCTGGATCGACTCCAATGGCTCGAGCAAAAGACTTGCGAGACCTAGGTTTCGAAGATGTCGATGATGATGGCGAGACACCACCGTCCACGAGTGAAATAAAACCTGAGGTCAGTGATGCTGATACGAGTACCGACCAGCTTTCCGAGTACGCCTTACGCAAACGTAACGCGAAGACCGGTCTCAAGCGTGTACAATTGGGAAATCCTGGCAGTACTCCAACCAAAGAGTACATATTCTTCCGAGAAACGCCACCCTCATTCGTGACGGAAACCATTGAGGACGCAGTTGAAATTTTCGAGAAGCTAGGCAGTGATCCGGACTTTGTGAAACAAGCTGTGGTCGTTGAACGATTCATCGAGCTACAGAGCGGTGAGGTATCCAAGTACGCAGTCGGCCAATTAGTCGAAGGACTAGGCGCTCAGTCGAGCATCAATGGCATTGTGTCAAAAATCTACGGATCGAGATTATGCGGGGCAGCTGGACCAGGAACTATCGTGATCGACACTTGCCCCGAGAATTCTTCAGTAACAAGCAACTGAAATAGTTGACATCACACTTCTGTCTAATAAGCCACGATTTCTAACGTTATACAAACAAGTAGCATTTCACCATGATACAGTGTCCACCTACCTGTACGGGGTTCTCCCAGTTGTGTCCAATTCCTATGTTGGTACTGCGGTTTACTTGCTCTTAGCATACTTCTTGACTTCCGTTTTCTTCGCTTTGTGCGCGTTGGCGACTCCCTCGGTTGAGGCCGAAAATATTCCGCTTTGATGTTTTCCGTGTGTATGTTCCACTAGCTGTCCGAACCCTTTTGGAGTCGTCCTCATCTCCCTCTTCCGAAGACAGACTAATGGTTGGTACATCACATTCGCCATCAACTTCAGCGATTGTGGACGTTATCGGTGTCGCCAGTAAATCTAATGTCGGAGGATCTTTGACATGGGGGGCCTCACGATGCGGGGTTTGGTGCTGTTCGATGTTTTCGCGGTCCTTGTCGCCACCATTCTCTCTATCATTGACACTTCCATGTGATCTGGAAGGACCATGGTACGTCAAATTGCAGGCCCATTGGCACTTGTAATACTTGGGATGCCACTGAAAAAAGTAGTTTTCCCACAGACGAATCATCTTACAGCTCACCCAGGGCCAGATCGGCCCATCGTGCATCTCGTAATCGCTATTTGAGTACAATGATGGCTTCATCAGCACCGGCGTCCACACAGAGACACTGTTGTACTTCACCTCGTTGACATCGCGTTGAAATCGTGAATCGTACATGAATGTTCCATATAGTCCCGAGGTCAAAGAGTTCGCCAAGTGCAGTAAAAAGCGTTCGTTGAACTCAAACGAGCGGGGGTATTGGCGCTGCATTTGCCACACGGCATCAATAAACTGGAACATGATAGGCGAGGACTTGTTGCGCTGTGGATCTCGGTTACGGTCCCCTCCATTCCTCTCCGCGAACTTATGTCCAAACGCTAAAAAGTCCTTTTCAATGACAGTCATTACGCCAGATAGCGTCCGGTAGTACGGGTCGATCATTATCTGCGCCAGAGTACACAACTGGGCTGTTCGATCCCAGCCGTCGCTACAGTGTACAAGCGCAGATGCTCCTTCGAGTTCCAATACACGCGCAATCTTCAACGCACCATCCAACACCAGTCGCACATGATCCAACCACCTTGTAGATTCCACACTCGATAACCACGTGCGGTCGTTATCGTCGATACCACCAGGCAAAAAAAGCTTCATCAACCCCATGAAAGAAGACTGCATTCGGTACATGTTAGCGATGTTCAGATGGTGGATAACGGCACCTGGATAGTCCTGCGGCGTCTCGACGCCACCCTTCCCCATGAGCCGATTACCTGTAGATGCCTTCGGCTTACGAGCATCAAATATGTAAATAGGCCTTGATGACTGAGACGACTGTGACTGGTTCTTAATAATATCCGGTAATCGGCGATACACGCCCAAAAGCAGTTGATCAGAGACATTTGAGCTGCCAGATAGTAAACTGCCCAAAAGAGGCTGGCTAGAACGAGTCAGGACACATCGATTTCGACGGTGGTAGTACGTGATCACTGGTAGTCGATTCTTTGCGCGGAAATCAGCCACTTTTGCCAGTGTTGAGGAATTCATAGAGGCAGGTAGAAGCAACTTCGACGGGTATGACTTGCATATATTGCCCCGATCATTTTTATAGTACTGAGGTCAGCACAACACAGAATAAAGTTAGATCAATCAGTCATTCACTCTATCGCTAAATTGCAACAGCCATTGTACCTTGAGAAACGGAGAGACAGCAGGATCACCACCAATTTGGCGCTTGAATTCGCGCTCGTCAACGAACAAATTCCAGCCATTCTGATCAGGAGGAATATCGCCGATTGAATACGAAAATGCAAAAGACCCGCTTATTTCTTGAGGATTCGAAAGAATTATATCTGGACGAAGAACTGGTGATACAGCAAAAGCTGGACCTCGTGATGAGCTATAGGCCAAAGAAGAAAGAGATTCCTTGCCCTCATGTAAAGAGCCATCTCTACTGTCTCCTTCTCTGTTTGGAGTTGTGTCAGTCCCACCACCTAAGTTGTGCAGGGGGTCGAGACCAGGCGATGTAGTCCTTACAGGACTGCCACGTTCGATAACAGTGTATCGCTGAGAAGCGTCAGCCATTTTGGCAATTGTTGTACGTAGTTTATGTGTATGATCGTCCGACACAGAAGGGTGCGTATCCAACTGAAATCTCATCACACGAATGTCCTTGCAACTGATAGAGATAATAGACGCTGAACCTGCCATTCCTGCGGAATACGAGCGTCCAGATTTTGTTCGACGACCACCAGGATAAAGAAGTTGGACATGCGTAATCGCAAAGAGCGGAATGTACGCGATACCACCCTGTCCACCACATCGCGGCTGTACCGCTACTCGGTCAAACGGCGTAAAAATCACTCTGTAATTCGTCAGAGCGATTTTACCTCGAATTCTTCCCCACACGAGAGAAGCCTCGTATGTTTCACTAGCTGGACCGATCAACATAGTGGCTTGAAGCTCTGTGTCTTTCACCACTAACTCCCCAGGCAAAAGTGGCACATGAATCGACTGCAAGGAGGGATAGTCAATAGCACTGCTGTCACCAGTAGCATGTGTCAGTTCCAAATCAGACTCGATCGATGTAGTCGTGTCTATTGAAAAAGTCGTCGTCGGTTCTTGGGGTGTTGGTGAACGTAAATTGTCTGGTACATATGAGGAAAGTTCAGGTTTAACAGGAAGTGACATCGCACTTCGAGAAGCAAATCCACGCATCCGATCCAAATTTGTTGATCGGCAGCTATCCATGGCCTGTTTGAATTGCTCTCGTTCGTCATCATTCGCAAATTTTAACTCGATCGACTGGCTACCCTGCCCACCATTCAATACAATAAGGTGTGCCATTCCTTCTGATGATCCGAATTCAAACGCTTGGACGGAGTCACAGTGGAATGACCAAAAGCGATGCATGAAAACTGACTTTGCTCGCACGATCCGTTGACGGCAATCCAACTCGAGAGTGTACCGGTCCAGCACAGGGTTCGCTTTAGTAAACCCAAATGTTCGGCGAATACCCACGGTTTCTTTTGCGCCCATTTCATAAACAGCGAAGCGCAACACAGCTGCAGACAGTCTTGCTTCACTTTTCATTTTCACAGCTGCTGAGTCGGGCTGTGCACGTTCATCCACAATATCACTATCATCAAACGCCTTCAGTGATCTCACACTGTTTGAACGACCACTTCCATTGCTCGCTATGTCCGCAGCAATGATTCTTCCCTCATCTGGACCAAACGTATAGCAGCGCTTCAAGTCTGGGGACCCAGACGACGAATCGGGTGATGCTGCTGCATGCAGATTCGTTAAGTCAAAACTGGCCGAACGTGAAAACTTGGAGCGCCGCGTTTTTCTTCGATCATTACTCTCTGAGTCATCGGTAGATTTTACAGACAAAACCAATGATGATCCACGCCCAGTACTTACGTTTTTCGGACCACCTGATGAATAGTCTCCACTGTCGGTGCTCGTTCGCCTATAACCTGTAACATTTTCACTCGAATCTTGCTGTTCGCCAGCCTTCTCGTCCTCGTTCGTGTGCTTACTTCTGGATGACGACGCCACGCTACTCAACCGACCCCTTCGTGCATTTGAGGATCTAAACTCGGGCTGTTTTCAGCATCGCCACCCTCGCTTTCACCTCTAGATTTCTTTTTTCGAGGTAATCTATCGTTCACATGCATCGCGCGTAAATGGCCACTAAACCATGGCTTGTTCTTATTCATAGATGGAGATGGAGTCGACGACATCGACGAGTGTCGATGCCGTCGCCTTGATGTTGAGGTAGTCGACGCTGAATTAGTGACTTGATCATCATTTTCGACGCTCGCATCCGCAATTTCTTCGTCGGGACCAGTAACATGATCGGAGGATGAAACTGATGAGCGACGCGTTATTACTGAAAGCACACCGTTATTCGTGCGTGATGGAGGCATCGACACGTTGTTGCTGACACAAGATGCAGAGCGCGGTTTCTCTTCAATCGTAATTTCGCCCAAACTGCCACGATGAACTGTAGCATCTTGCTCTTGCCCATTCGTGAGCTCCATCGCATCAAAATAGCGATCCATTGCTTTCTGGAACCATCTTGCACATAAGTCACACGTACGCACCGACTCATCACGATATCCAAAACACGACGGCAGCACCACATTCTTTGATGAACATTTCGGACAGTAGGCAAATCCACAGGCACTGCAGTTCTTGCTGCGATGGAACGGATTGAACGACTTGCCACATCCATTACACGCAGAGTTACTGCGTATACGTGCACCTGGTACAGGCACACCGGGGCCTCCATTGTTTATCGGGCTATTCTCTGATCGCAGAACAAGCGGCGGAGGCATCACTGACCCAGTCGTTGCGGATAGAAGTTCGTCATTATCCTGTTGCTGTCGCTCCATCTGCTCACCTGCCTTCAGTAGCATCTTGAGTCGTAGCTCCTCCACAATGCGCGTGGCTGTCTGTAGTGCTGTAGCCGCAGCTTCCAGTTCCTCCTCGTCCAATGGTTTCTCGTCATTCTCGTCTTCTTCTTCCTCCTCTTCCGCGTCGTCGTCATCGTCATCTGCAGGACAAATGACCACACGTAGAGGTGCCTCAGCTGCAGTGCCAGCGCTCGCTCGTCGCTCCAGTTCTTGGAATTCTTCTTGCGTCTCCTCCACCTCTTCGTCTTCTTCTTCCAGTCCGTCACGTCTCCCTGCGTCACCGTTCGCGTCTTCCAGCATAGAAGACGAAAAGGCGCGTACTAGCAACGCTGCCATGCGCTTTGGGTCGCGCAGCACCGCCAGCCGCGCTGCCTCGTCGTCCATGGACTTAGCAGACGCCAGCATGGCTGGTATCAGTCTCACGTGATTAATCGAGAAATGAAGTACAGATGGTGTGCAAGCTGATTTTATGTTTTTTATTATTATTAAAAACATTAAAAAAAAGTTCAACTTGGTCAATTATGACACACCGCGATGGAGAGTGGAGAGGCAGCGTGTGGCATATCTGCGACGTCATAGAGAGCAGATTCAGCAGCGCTACCGACTGGAGGCGGTACGATTGTGTGTGGGGTATTTTCAATGATGTATTGAGTGAATGTTGACTGTAGGAACGACGTGGAGAGGAGTTAGAGACGGATGCTGCTGCTATAAAAGCTCGGAGAGACGAAGTTCGAGCTGCTAAAAACGTGGAGGAGAATGTTGGTGGCAACGCGACGCTCAAGGCCAATAGTTTACCGAGTATTTACGCTCGCTTTGACGATCTGGGTGAGGAAGAGCTGCAGGTGCTGGCAAATCGCTGCCAAGTTTCGAGCACTTTGACGCAGCTGAATCAACGCGGAAAGTACCATGTCAGGTATTTGAAGGATGCGTATCCGATCGCAGGGTCGCAGTTGAAGCTTGAGAAGGAACGAGAAATGGAGATCGCTGCCAAGAAAAAGTTGCTGCTTACTGATGCATCATCACTCATTGGGAAGAAATCCCACAGTAATGCAGTAGAAGGTTGCTAAGTTTTGGATTGGATCACGCGCGTGGGCGCTCGAAATTGGATCATTATATTGGGAAATTTACAACACAATTGAAAACAGATCAGGAGCAAGCTCGACAAAGTGAATCTGAACGGCAGATTCGATTGTGTGAAGTGCAACATCGTCATGGAATGGAGCAGTTCTGGAGGTTGATGCATGCTGCCCCCAAACAGTAAGAATGGCTTTGTAGTTTTGCGTGTTGATTTGCGCGAGCTTAGATGCGTTATTTAATGTTCATAGGGAGGTAGTCTCATGGCTCAAATTTCACTCATTCTTGGATGTGAATATCCCGGTCAGGGTCACTTCAACGGACAACATTCATGACTTCACCGTGTCTGAAGACCGAACATCGGGTGTTACGCCTCTAATGGCTGCTTGTCGGTCCTTATGTGTTGACCTTGTGCGGTGTCTGCTGAGCTATGGAGCAGTCGTTTGGCTTGCTACTGCGAACGGTGACACAGCGCTTCATTTTTTATGGAGAGATTGGACAGTGGGGACGACAAACTCGGTGAAAGGTGTTACTACACTGATGCAACGAAGCCAGCGTGTTCAAGACATTCTTGCTGATCTGATAGCACATGGCGCTGATGTTAACGCTCAGGTGAGATGACTTTCACCAAATTACTTAGTAGTGTGTTTTCATCTTACGCTTCGTGCTCGTATTGTTCGATAGAACGCATTCGGCGAAACTGCATTGCAACATTGCGCCCGGTATGGCCTGCAAAATTGTGCACAATTACTGTTGATGCATGGTGCCGATGCTTTTATCCGTGACCGGAAGGGAAATTCAGCTGTACAATATGCTCATGACAATCACTTCGATGGTTTGCATCAGTTACTGCTGCACTACAACATGATTGATCGAGTGCGTACAAGAGAGAAAGAACGACATCAAACAAGTGCACTGCTCAACAAAAAACGTGGAGCATTGACCGCAACTTGGTCACAAACTCGTAAGGACTATAGCTGCAGGCATTTTCAAGTAAGTTTGTGGCTCACCAAATGTGGTTCGTTCATGAGCAGCGGAGCATTTTTTCACAGAACTCAAGGTGGAGCAAGTGCGTGCTGGTCATCTACGAAACCAGTTCGTTGATTGTCGAGGTCAAGTGATCGTTTGCACAGACGAAGACGAGTAGCAACAAACATCATCGGTATAAAAATCGTCTAGATTGTGTTATGAGCTGTCTACGAATTCTACAATTCTCCAGCCACAGTTACTTTTTTGCAAGAGACTCCCGCACAGCTTGCTCCTGCATAGCGCTAGCTCCGCGCTCCTGGAATTGCTCCAGACTGGTGTTCATGGCTTCGAACGCAGTCTCAACGGCAGCCTCATCGCCACCTTCAAGCGCCTTAGTGAAAGCAGCAGCCTGCGGCGGGCAGATAATGCGGCCCATGCACAGCTGGAGAGCCATAGCTGCCTGTGAGCACTGCACTTCATTGTTGCACGTCTTGACCTCCTGCATACAGCTTTTGCACGTATCTTTAATCTTAGCGAACGTCTGCTCCACCTCTTCCACGGACAGTGGCTCCGGAGCATCCTTTTCCTCTTGAGCACGTTCAACTAATGCGGAACGAGCAGTAAGATCAGGACCTTTCAGTCCGTTGAGGAAGCCCACTACCGGGAACTTAATTCTGTCGATCAGATCACCCACTGAGTCCACAGCGGGGCGAGCGTACATGCTGATACTCTTGACCTTGTCCTCCGAGTGCAACTCGGGCACTGCATCCTGTGCGGACTTTTCATCGTCGAAGTAGTAGTCAATGACGTATCGCACCTGTGTGTTGTCACTGCGCAGCACAGTCCAGTCATGACGGTCGAAGGGTTCACCATATCCGAGCATACTCTTGATCCACGCAATGGGCGTGAGCTTATCCGGCGTCCACAGAACTTGAGTAGCTTGGAGCCTTCGAGCTCTGGATGACACACCTTCTCGTAGTGCTCCACCTGCGCCCACGCGCGCTCGTTCATGTTGTTGTGGATGGAAACAATAGCTCGGACGTCGCCCTCGTGGACGTCTTCTCCTTTGCCCTTGCGCTTGAGTGCATTGAAGAACATTTGCTCAGACGGGTAGAGCCACGTGCCTTCAGTTCCGCCCTTGGGGATCGTGGACTGCACGCGGTCTTGTGGCAGTGGGTAGCGCTGCTCAGCATTGGGGTCTTGGTTCGGGTTGTACGGCATCATGTTGGTCGGGTCAATGCGCTCGCCGTAGACGTTGTACACTTCCTTGTTCTCTTTGCCGTCCTGACTACGGGGCAGCCACCGGCCATGGCGTCGACCGTTGACGACTTCTTGTCGTGCTGAACAGGGCACCCTTCGATCTTCTTGGCACTGTCGTGCTGTACTGGACATCCTTCCGGCGCTGCTTTCTTTGCGTCATGCTGCACTGGACAGCCGCCTTGTTGGCTAGCTGCAGCGTCACCAGCTGCAGACGTGCTCACCTGATTGCCCATGCTTCTCTTGCTGAAGTGAAGAACGAGCGGCTGGAATCGTCTTGATTCGCTTCAAGTGTGTGGTCACCAAAAGGTGTAGATCGCTTTAAAAAACATACATCTTTGTAAAAACCTAGCAAAGCGCATGTCTTACAATTCCAAGATGCGGAGATTTTCTGCTGTCAGTTCTGTGTAGCATAGCTTGACAGGTGTTTTCTGCAGTACTAGTGGTTTGGTTGGCCTGTGAAAGCCGTAGTCGAGCGTTGGTGGAGCTTGAAAGCCCCGTCACTTCCATTGTCCTTATTGTCTTGTGAGGTACGAAAGCGTTGGCTCGGGATGTCTCCATCCACCGATGTACTAACGTTGCTACTGCAGATTCCAACATGAAGCTCAACATTGCCAACCCCCTGACGGGTGCCCAGAAGGTGCTCGAAGTCGATGACGAGCACAAGCTCCGCGCGTTCTACGACAAGCGCATCTCGCAGGAGATTGAGGGCGACGTGCTTGGCGACGAGTTCAAGGGCTTCGTCTTCCGCGTGTCTGGCGGTAACGACAAGCAGGGTTTCCCCATGAAGCAGGGTGTGCTGTCCAACGGCCGTGCCCGTCTTCTCCTGTCCAAGGGCAAGTCGTGCTACCGTCCCCGTCGCAAGGGTGAGCGCAAGCGCAAGTCGGTGCGCGGCTGCATCGTCGGCCCCGACCTTTCGGTGCTCAACCTGGTGGTCGTCAAGGCCGGTGAGGCTGACGTCCCTGGCCTCACGGACGTGCAGATCCCGCGTCGTCTTGGCCCCAAGCGTGCCTCGAACATCCGCAAGCTGTTCAACTTGACCAAGGAGGACGATGTCCGCAAGTACGTCATCCGTCGCAAGTTCGACTCCAAGACGGGCAAGAAGAACGACAAGGCCCCCAAGATCCAGCGTCTTGTGACCCCGCGTACGCTTCACCACAAGCGCCAGATTGCCCTCAAGAAGGTGCAGCAGCGCGAGAAGGTGCAGCGCGAGGCCGCCGAGTACAACCGCCTCCACGCTCAGGTGCGTCTTTTTCCATTGTTTGTTTGATGTTGGTGTGGCTATGATAGGAGACTGACTGTATGAATGCGCGAATGTTGGATCTATCCTGCTCCTTTTTCGCCTTATGGCACTGCAGCGCGTTAAGGAGCAGAAGGACCGTCGTGCCAGCGAGATCGCCAAGCGTCGCAGCAGCCGCAAGGCCTCGTCGGTCAAGGCGTAAGCTGACAAACGCTAGCGGTTCAGAGCCCTAGGCTCAGCCTCACCTCGTACAGGGTGAACGGTCCTGGGGCATCTCTCCTCTGCAAACGTGTTGTTCCCTGCGCTTTATCCGGACGTCTAACGTCATGGTGAAGCGTGGGTTCGAATAACGAACAGGACAAAAGGCAATATACAATGCTCCATTTGGCAACCATAACTCAACTTCTTCTCTTTCATTTTGAATACATGTCAACTCTTTAAACAATAGTGTACGGATTGGAGGAAACGAGCAATTTGAATGTTTTCATGTGTATTTTCAACGTTAAGAGAATCTAATGAATTGAAACGTGAGACTGGTAAAGCTTAACTATACTCGTGGCGTGTTTCATGTTGGCATTTCTCCAGTGTGAGATGTAGGTGAACGATCGTAGATAAAGAAATTCTTATGGGCAGAGGAGCCAAGAACCAGCATGGGCTGGGCTGGCTTCATCTCTGCCCACAATGAGATTGAAACTTTAGGCTGGTGACGTTTTGACGATTCGTTATATTCCATGTTTGACACTCGCTTTCATCGTCCTCCACGCATGTGGTGACCAGGGGCTCCTTGCGGGATGCCGCCGACAGGGTTATATCGCTCCATTGGTCCAGGACCGCGGCCGCCCATCATTGGACCGGCACCTCCCATCATAGGGCCATTGTTGTTGTTATAAATAAGCTCAGGGCCATTAGCAGGCGCCGGCTGAACATGCGCGTAGTGACAGTTGCCACCATGCTTACAGCCCATCGGCGAAGCAAAATACCTGCAAGGCAGCATGCCTCGGGTCTTCTTTGATGGCTGCTGGGGAGCACCCATGGCATCCGCATTCCGCTTTCCAGGCATAAATTGCTGCGGTGGATACTGCTGGTACTGATCATAGCCCGCACCAGGGCCCATATCACCACCATACTGCTGCTGCTGACTACCATAAGGACTATAGGCTGGACCACCAACATTGGGCGGCGCTTGATAGCGTCCGCGGTGGTACTGATCCACAATTTCAAACACACGAGCATCTGGAATACGGTTGCCATGGCGCTGTGCTTCCTCAAGCACTTGAGGCACTACGTCTGGGTTGTCCATCAGAAGTGCGACTGTGTTCTCCTGAAGCGGACCTAACGCTTCCCGAAGCTTGCGATCTGCCTCAGGGTCTTGATGACCATTGTACACACTACGATCGGTGAAACCACGCTGATCATAGCCTGGAGTCTGGCCATACCCTCCAGAAGGATATCCTTCTCGAGAGTAATTAGGAGCACCAGATGCAGGCGGAGCAGAAGTTGGTGGAGGTTGGTTGCTAGGCTCGTTTTCAACCACATCACTCAATGGAATCTCGAATGGAGGACCACGATGAGGCTCGTTCACACGTTCCCACTCCTTAGGACTCTGAATTGGCATCTCGCCAGCTAAAACTTCATATTCGTCCACATGACGTCGACGACTGTCTTGAACGTGCACCTCGTCAGTCTTGTTATCTACACGCGCTGCCACAGCTTCTGGCAGGCGAATGAATGCAGGCGTAGTCCACTCACGCGACTGGGAAGCTGCCACAGCTGGCGGTATCTTGTGATGTTGAGCGAGCAATGCATGTCGCTCGTTGGCGTGTTCACGAAGCTTGGCATCTTTGAATGTTTGGTCATCGTGACGCGGGTCGTACGGCACAAGGTCTCGCCATGACTCAATAAGCTTCACCTTTACTAACTCCTCACCGCTTTCATCTGCCCAACGAATGCGCTTCCGTTCTTTTGACGACGAACTTGAGGATGAAACAGCCTTGAAGCTTTGTATCGTGGGAAGAGGCATGGATAACTCATCATCGACGCTACTTGTAGTGGTAGAACTCTCGGTTGTACTGCTTGATGCCGTAGACTGAAGGCTCTCCGTTTTCGAGCCACCCGATTTGTTGCTACTTTCAACAAGCTTACTCTTTTTCTTCTCCGCTTCGGCAGCAGCAACGGCAGCATCCTTTGCAGACTTTCGTTGCATGAGATTTCCGATTAAGTCACTGGACTTCGACACAGCACTACCACACCAAAAGGTAGTCGTTCTAACCGCTTGATCGTACGTTTTTCAAAACCTTCGGTTTGATGTGCTAGAAGCAGTCGAAGGTGATGGTTTTGTGGAA
>VOQZ01002232.1:0-17330 GCA_008079305.1 Phytophthora palmivora
TGTAAACATCGATGGCATCACGCCAATTTACTGGTGGCACCGGCAATGGTGCTCGCCGCTGCTCTGAGCAGCGCAGCCGGCGCTCGGGAAGGAGAGCCACGCCAAACAGAGGGACCTTGCTTCGTCTGCCATGGTTTGACGAGACTTGCCAGAGAGCGGAGACTTTGCAAAGGAGATCATGACGGCCCTTCTGCAGACTCAGGTGGACTGGCCAGCAAGAGAGCACTGCCCTTCAAGGGCTTGACCACCGATTTTTTTCAGGGACGTTGTCGAATTGAAGGCGGTGCCGCTGCCCTACGCGCGCTACAGGCATCGCAGACGCCCTCGTTCTCGCTCTCTTACCGCAGCGCACACTGTTTTGAGACAGCGTTACGGTGTGAGCTTTGTATCTCGAGCGCGATCGGACGTTGGCCGCCTCATCTTGTAGTCTCCCGTCGTCTTTTTCGCGCACTCATTGGAGCCCAAGCTGTTTTTTGGCTGGGCGAGCACAGACCGAGCGCACTCTCCTCGTCGACTGCTCTAGGGACGAGAGATCGGAGACCTGGTCGCGAGAAATCGGGCGTGGCATCATAGCGCTGCAACCTTGGGGACGAAGCCACCTCGCTCACTCGACTGCAACAGCTTCTGCTCGATGCTTTTCTGCACTTCAGCACACGCTCTCATGCTTCTCAGACGATTCATCTGTACAATACTGTACATGTAACAGAGCTAGCCCCGCATCCCATCCATTACAACCATCTTTCGCCACGTCGACTCTGTTTTCTTTGCAGAGCAGCAACCGGTTGCAATCCTTAGGAGTCAATTGACAAGCATCCACGTGGCGAATTGTTCCGGCGCCCTGCTCATGGCTCCGATACAGATGCAACAGCTTCATGTGTCGTAGGAATCCTCCTCGTGCCTCGTGCAAGCAATTCACCTGACTGTCCTACGCCAGCACGGTTTATCTTCCAACGTCTATTATTTACAATTAACCATGAATATGCATTGCACACGTAAAACTCTTGGTTTCACGAAACAGCGGAACTGGTTGACACTACCTACAGCACTAGGAGTACAGAATGCAAAAAGTATGGCGAAAACGGGATGGTATATCGTTCTCTATGTGAATTTATGATAAATGCCGCTAATAAGCGTCGGACTTTTCTACATACTCACGTTGCAATCTCTATCGTGAGGGTCTAGTTTACAATCGCGCCTGTGTTCGGCTCTTAATACACAGCGCTGAATGACCATTCGACGTTGTCTGGCGTCCAGCACTCGAGATTCAAGACCGAACTCAGCAAACGACTGCGTGTTTCAAGCTGCGACCTGCGTCAACAGCTTCACCTTTCGGAGACGCCTCACTGGGCTGAAGCTTATCTGCAGGTTGTTGCTCAATCTCGACTGGCTGCGGTTCTTGTTGCGTCACCGGTTCCTCGTGAACCTCTTGCTCTTGCACACGCTGACGCTCATCCAAGCGTCTTTCATAGCGCGGATGGTGCGGTTCACCTTTTCGAGGTAGACCATGTTGGACTTGCAATCGACGGAGCAGAAGCCCGAGTGCTGACTCAACGTCTTGAGATAATGAGCTCGCAGTTGTTGCACTTCTCGCGCTTGCTATCCCCGTGAGCGACACGGCGAGTTGTGGATTGTTGTACTACATCCTCAATCGAAGTGGACGTAGCTGGTGTCGATCCCATGCTGTGGTCTCAAACTTTTGCAGGCAGGCGTCCATTATGATGGTCGTAAGGATGAAGTGTCGAAGTGCTTGAGTGACAGAAGGCAAATCCAAGAGTGAGGTGAGAAAGTGAGCTAGCGCTTGGGGACAACTTCGGGACAGATTGGACTCGGACTCACCAGCACCATCTGCTCCACAACTCATCTCTGTTCCAGTCTTGGCTACAGGCTCTCAGAGCAGCAATGGGACACAGCTGCCTGCAGTAAAGTTACTGTGAACACCGAGGACAGTGCGGCGATGCCAGCAGTAAAATACGAGCTGAGCCCGAACACTTTAGCTCGCGATCCAAATGGTTTCGGTTCTCAAACATGTACGTACACATTTTCATATTTATTTTGTCCATTATTTCGGAACTCTGTTAAATTACACTTTCACCACAGCACAGAAACCCGGTGCAACTTGACACGATTGCTCTGGTTACTAAAGGAGCAGAGAAATCTTTGAGGCAATCGTGGTGTTGCGGTCCTCGTCTTTAGAGGAGCCGTAGCGTGTGTACTCCATTTTTGTAGATTGGCTAACGTGGCGGTTTTTCCCAATGAAAATGGATCAAGATCTGATGCGTTTGCAGACAAAGTGCCAGTCTTGCCTGCCATGATGCATGTGTTTTATAAACAAACTCTTTTTTAAAAGCTGAGACTGCTGTATTGTAGTGGGTGAAAGTCTCGAGGCAACCCCAGTGTGTTGGTCGAGGATGAGCTGGTATTCCTCAAGGAATTTCTCACACATCAAGTCCTTGCGAGCTGATGTCGATGTGGCGACGCTTTCGATCACTGGAGCCGAATTTTTTTACAAACAATCGCGGAACACGCGAACACTGCTCTTCAGTCTGCATTGCCGAAGCCACTTTGACACAAAGTTTGAGCTGCAGAGGCTCCGCCAATCCAAATCATTTCCTCAGCTGCAGCCGGTGCATCGGGCAGGAGATCTGCTTGTGGAACAAGAGCGCAGGCGATCGAGTTGGATCAGGCCTTCCACCATCTTCTTGCTATTCCCGCCCGCGGTTTTCTCCGGAAGACTGCACTCTGGTCTCCTGCCTCTCCGAGATTAACGCTAAGAGAAGTGCCGAGCTGTCAATTGCGCGCTACAACCAATGCTCTCTGCTTCTCTCAGGCTGGGCAAGTCGTTTCGTGGTAGCGAAACAATACGAGTCAACAGGTTCAGTACATACAGTATTAAGTTAATACTATTAACACCGGGGATTACATAAATGTACTGAATTAAAATAGTATGGTGCACTGTAAGTTCTCCCTCGCCGTCCTTGTTCATTAATTTACCACCGCAAGCTTAGTAAGAAGGAGATTGCCCTCGCTATAGAATACAGTATGGAGCCGGTTAACGGTAAAATTGGAAGGGTGGTGCCGTACACACACCCCTCCGACCAATTTTCGAGGACATCGTCTTGGCCTTCTGCTAGGGCTGCGTGGCGAGCCCCAGCTAGCGCTGAGGATTAGCAGCACTCTGCTGTGAGATTCACAGTTAATGGCAGCTCGCGCGCTGAGCGTGTGCCTTGACCTTGCTGAATCCAAGTGGTCGCGGAATCTCATCTCCGCTTCATTTTTTCTCACCCGACGAAAACTACGAGAACAGGAGTACTGTTGCAATAGCGTCCGCTTCGCCGGAAATTTGGTTTCGTGCGAGCTGGCGCTTGATTGCAAAGCTTGGTTGGTGTCTTAGCTGAAATGCATGACTTCCATGACCCTTCGACATCTTTATGCCAGCTAAGCTTGTGGTTGAGTCCTCACGGGGCTAGAAATGTGTGACGTGTGAAAAACATGTGTAGATACCTTTCGAACACCTAAATGGCTACATGAGGCTGCCATCAAAGATACTATTTTGGCTGACCTGCCTTCGCTGTATTGATAGTTCTAAGAATCTAATGTTAGCTGAGGACGAATGCCTAGAAATCTTGGGCGGATGGATTGAGAGCACTTTTCCATCCTCCATCTAGTGAACGACCGCCATGAACGTATGGCTTTTGATGATGAACCAGTTGCATCGCGTCCTCGTGTGAAGAAAGCATGTTTTGCCGACGAAGTGGAGGTGACATCGACAACAGGTTGGGGAGACGATACCCAGTCCACGAGGAAGCAGCGACGGAAGGTAGAATCCCTTGTCGAAGATCACCAAGCCAGTGATGATGATGCAGATATCAAGAAAGTTGACCTGGGAAAAAGAGTGTTAAGACCAACGAAATCAGCTCTGTGGAAGCGGTCGATCATGTCACGGAACCTGTCCAAACGTTGTCGGTAAAACAGGAACGATCAACCCGAAAAGATAAAAGAAGCAGGAAGTTCCGGAGCGAGTGAGTCATGATATCACAGTGCACCATCTCGTTCGGGAATTTCTGCTCATGCATTGTCACGAGACGTTGCGAAAATACTCGATCAAGAACGAGTAAGTGGGCTTGATCAGACTCAGTTGTAATAACTACTGACTCCGATCGTTGTTCCAGCCTATGCCAGTGCTTGATGCCACAGAAATCAAGCAACTCAATCGACGGTTGACTCGTACAGACACGTTGTGAATATTCGTCAGTACCCAGTTCACTGTTGGAACGCTTTCTCGTGTGCTCGAACGAAGCCAAATTAAAGGCACGAGCAAAACGGGCCACCAAGGTGAGCTGTCTATAGGAAAAACGTCGCTAGGTTATCTTGACCCGAACTCTGTGATTCACGCAGGAGCAGTCCGAATCAGAAGAGAATTCACTTGAAAACCCATCAAGCGGTCGACGAAAACCTACACTAAACGTGATCACGGACAACTGGGTCAAAATGCTGAAACCAATTGTCACTCCTGCCAACGGCAAGACAAACGGAGTCTATAATCGCCTTAACCACCCGGGCTCCCACCTCACCATCACGTACATGGACCGTCATTGGCGAACCTGGATCGACTCCAATGGCTCGAGCAAAAGACTTGCGAGACCTAGGTTTCGAAGATGTCGATGATGATGGCGAGACACCACCGTCCACGAGTGAAATAAAACCTGAGGTCAGTGATGCTGATACGAGTACCGACCAGCTTTCCGAGTACGCCTTACGCAAACGTAACGCGAAGACCGGTCTCAAGCGTGTACAATTGGGAAATCCTGGCAGTACTCCAACCAAAGAGTACATATTCTTTCGAGAAACGCCACCCTCATTCGTGACGGAAACCATTGAGGACGCAGTTGAAATTTCGAGAAGCTAGGCAGTGATCCGGACTTTGTGAAACAAGCTGTGGTCGTTGAACGATTCATCGAGCTACAGAGCGGTGAGGTATCCAAGTACGCAGTCGGCCAATGTCGAAGGACTAGGCGCTCAGTCGAGCATCAATGGCATTGTGTCAAAAATCTACGGATCGAGATTATGCGGGGCAGCTGGACCAGGAACTATCGTGATTGACACTTGCCCCGAGAATTCTTCAGTAACAAGCAACTGAAATAGTTGACATCACACTTCTGTCTAATAAGCCACGATTTCTAACGTTATACAAACAAGTAGCATTTCACCATGATACAGTGTCCACCTACCTGTACGGGGTTCTCCCAGTTGTGTCCAATTCCTATGTTGGTACTGCGGTTTACTTGCTCTTAGCATACTTCTTGACTTCCGTTTTCTTCGCTTTGTGCGCGTTGGCGACTCCCTCGTTGAGGCCGAAAATATTCCGCTTTGATGTTTCCCGTGCGTATGTTCCACTAGCTGTCCGAACCCTTTTGGAGTCGTCCTCATCTCCCTCTTCCGAAGACAGACTAATGGTTGGTACATCACATTCGCCATCAACTTCAGCGATTGTGGACGTTATCGGTGTCGCCAGTAAATCTAGTGTCGGAGGATCTTTGACATGGGGGGCCTCACGATGTGGGGTTTGGTGCTGTTCGATGTTTTCGCGGTCCTTGTCGCCACCACTCTCTCTATCATTGACACTTCCATGTGATCTGGAAGGACCATGGTACGTCAAATTGCAGGCCCATTGGCACTTGTAATACTTGGGATGCCACTGAAAAAAGTAGTTTTCCCACAGACGAATCATCTTACAGCTCACCCAAGGCCAGATCGGCCCATCGTGCATCTCGTAATCGCTATTTGAGTACAACGATGGCTTCATCAGCACCGGCGTCCACACAGAGACACTGTTGTACTTCACCTCGTTCACATCGCGTTGAAATCGTGAATCGTACATGAATGTTCCATATAGTCCCGAGGTCAAAGAGTTCGCCAAGTGCAGTAAAAAGCGTTCGTTGAACTCAAACGAGCGGGGGTATTGGCGCTGCATTTGCCACACGGCATCAATAACTGGAACATGATAGGCGAGGACTTGTTGCGCTGTGGATCTCGGTTACGGTCCCCTCATTCCTCTCCGCGAACTTATGTCCAAACGCTAAAAAGTCCTTTTCAATGACAGTCATTACGCCAGATAGCGTCCGGTAGTACGGGTCGATCATTATCTGCGCCAGAGTACACAACTGGGCTGTTTCGATCCCAGCCGTCGCTACAGTGTACAAGCGCAGATGCTCCTTCGAGTTCCAATACACTCGCAATCTTCAACGCACCCCCCACCACCAGTCGCACATGATCCAACCACCTTGTAGATTCCACACTCGATAACCACGTGCGGTCGTTATCGTCGATACCACCAGGCAAAAAAAGCTTCATCAACCCCATGAAAGAAGACTGCATTCGGTACATGTTAGCGATGTTCAGATGGTGGATAACGGCACCTGGATAGTCCTGCGGCGTCTCGACGCCACCCTTCCCATGAGCCGATTACCTGTAGGATGCCTTCGGCTTACGAGCATCAAATATGTAAATAGGCCTTGATGACTGAGACGACTGTGACTGGTTCTTATAATATCCGGTAATCGGCGATACACGCCCAAAAGCAGTTTGATCAGAGACATTTGAGCTGCCAGATAGTAAACTGCCCAAAGAGGCTGGCTAGAACGAGTCAGGACACATCGATTTCGACGGTGGTAGTACGTGATCACTGGTAGTCGATTCTTTGCGCGGAAATCAGCCACTTTTGCCAGTGTTGAAGAATTCATAGAGGCAGGTAGAAGCAACTTCGACGGGTATGACTTGCATATATTGCCCCGATCATTTTTATAGTACTGAGGTCAGCACAACAGAGAATAAAGTTAGATCAATCAGTCATTCACTCTATCGCTAAATTGCAACAGCCATTGTACCTTGAAAACGGAGAGACAGCAGGATCACCACCAATTTGGCGCTTGAATTCGCGCTCGTCAACGAACAAATTCCAGCCATTCTGATCGGGAGGAATATCACCGATTGAATACGAAAATGCAAAAGACCCGCTTATTTCTTGAGGATTCGAAAGAATTCTATCTGGACGAAGGACTGGTGATACAGCAAAAGCTGGACCTCGTGATGAGCTATAGGCCAACGAAGAAAGAGATTCCTTGCCCTCATGTAAAGAGCCATCTCTACTGTCTCCTTCTCTGTTTGGAGTTGTGTCAGTCCCACCACCTAAATTGTGGCAGGGGGGGCGAGACCAGGCGATGTAGTCCTTACAGGACTGCCACGTTCGATAACAGTGTATCGCTGAGAAGCGTCAGCCATTTTGGCAATTGTTGTACGTAGTTTATGCGTATGATCGTCCGACACGAAGGGTGCGTATCCAACTGAAATCTCATCACACGAATGTCCTTGCAACTGATAGAGATAATGACGCTGAACCTGCCATTCCTGCGGAATACGAGCGTCCAGATTTTGTTCGACGACCACCAGGATAAAAGTTGGACATGCGTAATCGCAAAGAGCGGAATGTACGCGCGATGCCACCCTGACCACCACATCGCGGCTGTACCGCTACTCGTCGGTCAAACGGCGTAAACACCTCTGTAATTCGTCAGAGCGATTTTACCTCGAATTCTTCCCCACACGAGAGAAGCCTCGTACGTTTCACTAGCTGGACCGATCAACATAGTGCTTGAAGTTCTGTGTCTTTCACCACTAACTCACCAGGCAAAAGTGGCACATGAATCGACTGCAAGGAGGGATAGTCAATAGCACTGCTGTCACCAGTAGCATGTGTGTCCTTCCAAATCAGACTCGATCGATGTAGTCGTGTCTATTGAAAAGTTGTCGTCGGTTCTTGGGTGTTTGGTGACCGTAAATTGTCTGGTACATATGAGGAAAGTTCAGGTTTAACAGGAAGTGACATCGCACTTCGAGAAGCAAATCCACGCATCCGATCCAAATTTGTTGATCGGCAGCTATCCATGGCCTGTTTGAATTGCTCTCGTTCGTCGTCATTCGCAAATTTTTAACTCGATCGACTGGCTACCCTGCCCACCATTCAATACAATAAGGTGTGCCATTCCTTCTGATGATCCGAATTCAAACGCTTGGACGGAGTCACAGTGGAATGACCAAAAGCGATGCATGAAAACTGACTTTGCTCGCACGATCCGTTGACGGCAATCCAACTCGAGAGTGTACCGGTCCAGCACAGGGTTCGCTTTAGTAAAACCCAAATGTTCGGCGAATACCCACGGTTTCTTTTGCGCCCATTTCATAAACAGCGAAGCGCAACACAGCTGCAGACAGTCTTGCTTCACTTTTCATTTTCACAGCTGCTGAGTCGGGCTGTGCACGTTCATCCACAATATCACTATCATCAAACGCCTTCAGTGATCTCACACTGTTTGAACGACCACTTCCATTGCTCGCTATGTCCGCAGCATGATTCTTCCCTCATCTGGACCAAACGTATAGCAGCGCTTCAAGTCTGGGGACCCAGACGACGAATCGGTGATGTTGCTGCTGCAGCATTCGTTAAGTCAAACTGCTGGCCGAGTGAAAAAACTTGGAGCGCCGCGTTTTTTCTTCGATCATTACTCTCTGAGCCATCGTAGATTTTACAGACAAAACCAATGATGATCCACGCCCAGTACTTACGTTTTTCGGACCACCTGATGAATAGTCTCCACTGTCGGTGCTCGTTCGCCTATAACCTGTAACATTTTCACTCGAATCTTGCTGTTCGCCAGCCTTCTCGTCCTCGTTCGTGTGCTTACTTCTGGATGACGACGCCACGCTACTCAACCGACCCCTTCGTGCATTTGAGGATCTAAACTCGGGGCTGTTTTCAGCATCGCCACCCTCACTTTCACCTCTAGATTTCTTTTTTCGAGGTAATCTATCGTTCACATGCATCGCGCGCGTAAATGGCCACTAAACCATGGCTTGTTCTTATTCATAGATGGAGATGGAGTCGACGACATCGACGAGTGTCGATGCCGTCGCCTTGATGTTGAGGTAGTCGACGCTGAATTAGTGACTTGATCATCATTTTCGACGCTCGCATCCGCAATTTCTTCATCGGGACCAGTAACATGATCGGAGGATGAAACTGATGAGCGACGCGTTTTTACTGAAAGCACACCGTTATTCGTGCGTGATGGAGGCATCGACACGTTGTTTGCTGACACAAGATGCAGAGCGCGGTTTCTCTTCGATCGTAATTTCGCCCAAACTGCCACGATGAACTGTAGCATCTTGCTCTTGCTCATTCGTGAGCTCCATCGCATCAAAATAGCGATCCATTGCTTTCTGGAACCATCTTGCACATAAGTCACACGTACGCACCGACTCATCACGATATCCAAAACACGACGGCAGCACCACATTCTTGGATGAACATTTCGGACAGTAGGCAAATCCACAGGCACTGCAGTTCTTGCTGCGATGGAACGGATTGAACGACTTGCCACATCCATTACACGCAGAGTTACTGCGTATACGTGCACCTGGCACAGGCACACCAGGGCCTCCATTGTTTATCGGGCTATTCTCTGATCGCAGCACAAGTGGCGGAGGCATCACTGACCCAGTCGTTGCGACAGAAGTTCGCATATCCTGTTGCTGTCCTGCTGTCGCTCCATCTGCTCACCTGCAGTCTTGTATCTTGAGTCGTAGCTCCTCCACAATGCGCGTGGCTGTCTGCAGTGCTGTAGCCGCAGCTTCCAGTTCCTCCTCATCCAATGGTTTCTCGTCATTCTCGTCTTCTTCTTCCTCCTCTTCCGCGTCGTCGTCATCTTCATCTGCAGGACAAATGACCACACGTAGAGGTGCCTCAGCTGCAGTGCCAGCGCTCGCTCGTCGCTCCAGTTCTTGGAATTCTTCTTGCGTCTCCTCCACCTCTTCGTCTTCTTCTTCCAGGCCATCACGTCTCCCTGCGTCACCGTTCGCGTCTTCCAGCATAGAAGACGAAAAGGCGCGTACTAGCAACGCTGCCATGCGCTTTGGGTCACGCAGCACCGCCAGCCGCGCTGCCTCGTCGTCCATGGACTTAGCAGACGCCAGCATGGCTGGTATCAGTCTCACGTGATTAATCGAGAAATGAAGTACAGATGGTGTGCAAGCTGATTTTATGTTTTTTATTATTATTAAAAACATTAAAAAAAAGTTCAACTTGGTCAATTATGACACACCGCGATGGAGACGTGGAGAGGCAGCGTGTGGCATATCTGCGACGTCATAGAGAGCAGATTCAGCAGCGCTACCGACTGGAGGCGGTACGATTGTGTGTGGGGTATATTCAATGATGTATTGAGTGAATGTTGACTGTAGGAACGACGTGGAGAGGAGTTAGAGACGGATGCTGCTGCTATAAAAGCTCGGAGAGACGAAGTTCGAGCTGCTGCTAAAACGTTGAGGAGAATGTTGGTGGCAACGCGACGTTCAAGGCCAATAGTTTACCGAGTATTTACGCTCGCTTTGACGATCTGGGTGAGGAAGAGCTGCAGGTGCTGGCAAATCGCTGCCAAGTTTCGAGCACTTTGACGCAGCTGAATCAACGCGGAAAGTACCATGTCAGGTATTTGAAGGATGCGTATCCGATCGCAGGGTCGCAGTTGAAGCTTGAGAAGGAACGAGAAATGGAGATCGCTGCCAAGAAAAAGTTGCTGCTTACTGATGCATCATCACTCATAGGGAAAATCCCACAGTAATGACAGTAGAAGGTTGCTAAGTTTTGGATTGGATCACGCGCGTGGGCGCTCGAAATTGGATCATTATATTGGGAAATTTACAACACAATTGAAACAGATCAGGAGCAAGCTCGACAAATGAATCTGAACGGCAGATTCGATTGTGTGAAGTGCAACATCGTCATGGAATGGAGCAGTTTCTGGAGGTTGATGCATGCTGCCCCCAAACAGTAAGAATGGCTTTGTAGTTTTGCGTGTTGATTTGCGCGAGCTTAGATGCGTTATTTAATGTTCATAGGGAGGTAGTCTCATGGCTCAAATTTCACTCATTCTTGGATGTGAATATCCCGGTCAGGGTCACTTCAACGGACAACATTCATGACTTCACCACCGTGTCTGAAGACCGAACATCGGGTGTTACGCCTCTAATGGCTGCTTGTCGGTCCTTATGTGTTGACCTTGTGCGGTGTCTGCTGAGCTATGGAGCAGTCGTTTGGCTTGCTACTGCGAACGGTGACACAGCGCTTCATTTTTTATGGAGAGATTGGACAGTGGGGACGACAAACTCGGTGAAAGGTGTTACTACACTGATGCAACGAAGCCAGCGTGTTCAAGACATTCTTGCTGATCTGATAGCACATGGCGCTGATGTTAACGCTCAGGTGAGATGACTTTCACCAAATTACTTAGAGTAGTGTGTTTTCATCTTACGCTTCGTGCTCGTATTGTTCGGTAGAACGCATTCGGCGAAACTGCATTGCAACATTGCGCCCGGTACGGCCTGCAAAATTGTGCACAATTACTGTTGATGCATGGTGCCGATGCTTTTATCCGTGACCGGAAGGGAAATTCAGCTGTGCAATATGCTCATGACAATCACTTCGATGGTTTGCATCAGTTACTGCTGCACTACAACATGATTGATCGAGTGCGTACAAGAGAGAAAGAACGACATCAAACAAGTGCACTGCTCAACAAAAAACGTGGAGCATTGACCGCAACTTGGTCACAAACTCGTAAGGACTATAGCTGCAGGCATTTTCAAGTAAGTTTGTGGCTCACCAAATGTGGTTCGTTCATGAGCAGCGGAGCATTTTTTCACAGAACTCAAGGTGGAGCAAGTGCGTGCTGGTCATCTACGAAACCAGTTCGTTGATTGTCGAGGTCAAGTGATCGTTTGCACAGACGAAGACGAGTAGCAACAAACATCATCGGTATAAAAATCGTCTAGATTGTGTTATGAGCTGTCTACGAATTCTACAATTCTCCAGCCACAGTTACTTTTTTGCAAGAGACTCCCGCACAGCTTGCTCCTGCATAGCGCTAGCTCCGCGCTCCTGGAATTGCTCCAGACTGGTGTTCATGGCTTCGAACGCAGTCTCAACGGCAGCCTCATCGCCACCTTCAAGCGCCTTAGTGAAAGCAGCAGCCTGCGGCGGGCAGATAATGCGGCCCATGCACAGCTGGAGAGCCATAGCTGCCTGTGAGCACTGCACTTCATTGTTGCACGTCTTGACCTCCTGCATACAGCTTTTGCACGTATCTTTAATCTTAGCGAACGTCTGCTCCACCTCTTCCACGGACAGTGGCTCCGGAGCATCCTTTTCCTCTTGAGCACGTTCAACTAATGCGGAACGAGCAGTAAGATCAGGACCTTTCAGTCCGTTGAGGAAGCCCACTACCGGGAACTTAATTCTGTCGATCAGATCACCCACTGAGTCCACAGCGGGGCGAGCGTACATGCTGATACTCTTGACCTTGTCCTCCGAGTGCAACTCGGGCACTGCATCCTGTGCGGACTTTTCATCGTCGAAGTAGTAGTCAATGACGTATCGCACCTGTGTGTTGTCACTGCGCAGCACAGTCCAGTCATGACGGTCGAAGGGTTCACCATATCCGAGCATACTCTTGATCCACGCAATGGGCGTGAGCTTATCCGGGCGTCCACAGAACTTGAGTAGCTTGGAGCCTTCGAGCTCTGGATGACACACCTTCTCGTAGTGCTCCACCTGCGCCCACGCGCGCTCGTTCATGTTGTTGTGGATGGAAACAATAGCTCGGACGTCGCCCTCGTGGACGTCTTCTCCTTTGCCCTTGCGCTTGAGTGCATTGAAGAACATTTGCTCAGACGGGTAGAGCCACGTGCCTTCAGTTCCGCCCTTGGGGATCGTGGACTGCACGCGGTCTTGTGGCAGTGGGTAGCGCTGCTCAGCATTGGGGTCTTGGTTCGGGTTGTACGGCATCATGTTGGTCGGGTCAATGCGCTCGCCGTAGACGTTGTACACTTCCTTGTTCTCTTTGCCGTCCCTGACTACGGGGCAGCCACCGGCCATGGCGTCGACCGTTGACGACTTCTTGTCGTGCTGAACAGGGCACCCTTCGATCTTCTTGGCACTGTCGTGCTGTACTGGACATCCTTCCGGCGCTGCTTTCTTTGCGTCATGCTGCACTGGACAGCCGCCTTGTTGGCTAGCTGCAGCGTCACCAGCTGCAGACGTGCTCACCTGATTGCCCATGCTTCTCTTGCTGAAGTGAAGAACGAGCGGCTGGAATCGTCTTGATTCGCTTCAAGTGTGTGGTCACCAAAAGGTGTAGATCGCTTTAAAAAAACATACATCTTTGTAAAACCTAGCAAAGCGCATGTCTTACAATTTCCAATGCGGAGATTTTCTGCTGTCAGTTCTGTGTAGCATAGCTTGACAGGTGTTTTCTGCAGTACTAGTGGTTTGGTTGGCCTGTGAAAGCCGTAGTCGAGCGTTGGTGGAGCTTGAAAGCCCCGTCACTTCCATTGTCCTTATTGTCTTGTGAGGTACGAAAGCGTTGGCTCGGGATGTCTCCATCCACCGATGTACTAACGTTGCTACTGCAGATTCCAACATGAAGCTCAACATTGCCAACCCCCTGACGGGTGCCCAGAAGGTGCTCGAAGTCGATGACGAGCACAAGCTCCGCGCGTTCTACGACAAGCGCATCTCGCAGGAGATTGAGGGCGACGTGCTTGGCGACGAGTTCAAGGGCTTCGTCTTCCGCGTGTCTGGGGTAACGACAAGCAGGGTTTCCCCATGAAGCAGGGTGTGCTGTCCAACGGCCGTGCCCGTCTTCTCCTGTCCAGGGCAAGTCGTGCTACCGTCCCCGTCGCAAGGGTGAGCGCAAGCGCAAGTCGGTGCGCGGCTGCATCGTCGGCCCCGACCTTTCGGTGCTCAACCTGGTGGTCGTCAAGGCCGGTGAGGCTGACGTCCCTGGCCTCACGGACGTGCAGATCCCGCGTCGTCTTGGCCCCAAGCGTGCCTCGAACATCCGCAAGCTGTTCAACTTGACCAAGGAGGACGATGTCCGCAAGTACGTCATCCGTCGCAAGTTCGACTCCAAGACGGGCAAGAAGAACGACAAGGCCCCCAAGATCCAGCGTCTTGTGACCCCGCGTACGCTTCACCACAAGCGCCAGATTGCCCTCAAGAAGGTGCAGCCGCGAGAAGGTGCAGCGCGAGGCCGCCGAGTACAACCCCTCCACGCTCAGGTGCGTCTTTTTCCATTGTTTGTTTGATGTTGGTGTGGCTATGATAGGAGACTGACTGTATGAATGCGCGAATGTTGGATCTATCCTGCTCCTTTTTCGCCTTATGGCACTGCAGCGCGTTAAGGAGCAGAAGGACCGTCGTGCCAGCGAGATCGCCAAGCGTCGCAGCAGCCGCAAGGCCTCGTCGGTCAAGGCGTAAGCTGACAAACGCTAGCGGTTCAGAGCCCTAGGCTCAGCCTCACCTCGTACAGGGTGAACGGTCCTGGGGCATCTCTCCTCTGCAAACGTGTTGTTCCCTGCGCTTTATCCGGACGTCTAACGTCATGGTGAAGCGTGGGTTCGAATAACGAACAGGACAAAAGGCAATATACAATGCTCCATTTGGCAACCATAACTCAACTTCTTCTCTTTCATTTTGAATACATGTCAACTCTTTAAACAATAGTGTACGGATTGGAGAGAACGAGCAATTTGAATGTTTTCATGTGTATTTTCAACGTTAAGAGAATCTAATGAATTGAACGTGAGACTGGTAGCTAACTATACTCGTGGCGTGTTTCATGTTGGCATTTCTCCAGTGTGAGATGTAGGTGAACGATCGTAGATAAAGAAATTCTTATGGGCAGAGGAGCCAAGAACCAGCATGGGCTGGGCTGGCTTCATCTCTGCCCACAATGAGATTGAAACTTTAGGCTGGTGACGTTTTGACGATTCGTTATATTCCATGTTTGACACTCGCTTTCATCCGTCCTCCACGCATGTGGTGACCAGGGGCTCCTTGCGGGATGCCGCCGACAGGGTTATATCGCTCCATTGGTCCAGGACCGCGGCCGCCCATCATAGGACCGGCACCTCCCATCATAGGCCATTGTTGTTGTTATAAATAAGCTCAGGGCCATTAGCAGGCGCCGGCTGAACATGCGCGTAGTGACAGTTGCCACCATGCTTACAGCCCATCGGCGAAGCAAAATACCTGCAAGGCAGCATGCCTCGGGTCTTCTTTGATGGCTGCTGGGGAGCACCCATGGCATCCGCATTCCGCTTTTCCAGGCATAAATTGCTGCGGTGGATACTGCTGGTACTGATCATAGCCCGCACCAGGGCCCATATCACCACCATACTGCTGCTGCTGACTACCATAAGGACTATAGGCTGGACCACCAACATTGGGCGGCGCTTGATAGCGTCCGCGGTGGTACTGATCCACAATTTCAAACACACGAGCATCTGGAATACGGTTGCCATGGCGCTGTGCTTCCTCAAGCACTTGAGGCACTACGTCTGGGTTGTCCATCAGAAGTGCGACTGTGTTCTCCTGAAGCGGACCTAACGCTTCCGAAGCTTGCGATCTGCCTCAGGGTCTTGATGACCATTGTACTACGATCGGTGAAACCACGCTGATCATAGCCTGGAGTCTGGCCATACCCTCCAGAAGGATATCCTTCTCGAGAGTAATTAGGAGCACCAGATGCAGCGGAGCAGAAGTTGGTGGAGGTTGGTTGCTAGGCTCGTTTTCAACCACATCACTCAATGGAATCTCGAATGGAGGACCACGATGAGGCTCGTTCACACGTTCCCACTCCTTAGGACTCTGAATTGGCATCTCGCCAGCTAAAACTTCATATTCGTCCACATGACGTCGACGACTGTCTTGAACGTGCACCTCGTCAGTCTTGTTATCTACACGCGCTGCCACAGCTTCTGGCAGGCGAATGAATGCAGGCGTAGTCCACTCACGCGACTGGGAAGCTGCCACAGCTGGCGGTATCTTGTGATGTTGAGCGAGCAATGCATGTCGCTCGTTGGCGTGTTCACGAAGCTTGGCATCTTTGAATGTTTGGTCATCGTGACGCGGGTCGTACGGCACAAGGTCTCGCCATGACTCAATAAGCTTCACCTTTACTAACTCCTCACCGCTTTCATCTGCCCAACGAATGCGCTTCCGTTCTTTTGACGACGAACTTGAGGATGAAACAGCCTTGAAGCTTTGTATCGTGGGAAGAGGCATGGATAACTCATCATCGACGCTACTTGTAGTGGTAGAACTCTCGGTTGTACTGCTTGATGCCGTAGACTGAAGGCTCTCCGTTTTCGAGCCACCCGATTTGTTGCTACTTTCAACAAGCTTACTCTTTTTCTTCTCCGCTTCGGCAGCAGCAACGGCAGCATCCTTTGCAGACTTTCGTTGCATGAGATTTCCGATTAAGTCACTGGACTTCGACACAGCACTACCACCACCAAAAGGTAGTCGTTCTAACCGCTTGATCGTACGTTTTTTCAAAACCTTCGGTTTTGATGTGCTAGAAGCAGTCGAAGGTGATGGTTTTGTGGAAGAAGCAGTCGCGGATGAGGACGGCCTGCTCGTACTAGAGTCATTGGCTTTCTCTTTAGCTGCCGACGGTGGCGACGATGACTTCTCTTTCTCAGTGAACTTGCTACGCCAAAACTTGAGAAGATCCTGAGCTGCGCGCTTGACTCGCTCTTCGCGAGCATTTTTGCGCAACTTGACAATTGGCTCATTGATACGTGCTTCCGTTATACTAGTTAACTGCAACGGTAGAGTCTGCAGCACTTCTAAGAGCAGAACCAGCAAATCATTGTGTTGCCAGGTCACAGCCGAGTCGACCCAGGAACGCGCAAGGCGCAGCCCACCACTCTTCTCAAAGGCACCTGCACAAGCACGCGACAGTTTGACGTCACTTGCAGTGGAAGTAGCACGAAGCACAACTAGCGCCAGTGTTTGCTCTGGCTCAGTCTTGCAGCGAGATAGTACTTTGAGGAAGATGGGAAGGTTAGAAATTGATGACACGCGAAGCTCGCCATCCACAAGGGACAACAAGGACGCCTCAGCACTTGAAGGCGTCAGTTTTGAACTGTTGCTGCGACTCATCATGTTTTGAAGCACGTTAGGGACCCTAGTGATGAAACACGAGAAGAATACCAGTCAGCTTTAGATACCATAAAGATGCCAACATGTACACAATTCTCACCGACTGATCTGCTGGGAGCTTCCACTGGAGCAGATTGGTTGCTGAACAGGCTGTTGCTTCATGAACTGTTGTGGCTCATGGACATTGGTTGTGACACCATGGCTTGGAGTCCGAATGCTTGGGCTTGTGGGTGCCATTAGAGGTTGCTGCGGGACTTGCAAAGCTCCACCA
>VOQZ01002233.1:0-19393 GCA_008079305.1 Phytophthora palmivora
ACGGAGCCCTTATTGATGGCAGCAACACTTCGCGGTACCTTTTATATAGTGGTGGTTTGGATTTGTGGTGGTTCATTTATTTTGTTTTTTCTACTTCAGCATGATGTGGTGGGTGTATGGAACTTACCGGGTACGTCTCTTGATGTGTGGCCTACTTTTACGACCTTGGGCTGGGACCGATAATGAGTGGATCATTGCAGCCTTTCATGGATGTATCGCACAATCCACTTCATCTATTTGATTTGGATGATCGGTTGGTCACTCACGAAAGAAGACTACAGCTCGCAGTCTACAATGTTTTTACACGTCCAGGTACTAGTCACATGAGAACAAATGGATCCTCAAAAACTACGTTAGTAGCTTATACCCGCAGTATTTTCACGAAACGGGATAATGGGAGTGATGGTCCGTACTTCGATTTGGTTTTACTCTTTTCGAGAGATTATCGAGACCACGCTGCAAACACAACAAGCCTATCGTATGAGTTTGTTACTGCCGCGCACCCAGTTGAATCGAGGTTACGTTGGACTGCTAGTACTCAATTGTTGGTTGACAGCGCTCGTGCATTCAATTTTCCACAGGTCCTACCAGCCGACGCTTTACTACTCGATCGTTTGTGACTGCATATTGGATTTTGTGACCTCTGTGGGTGTATCGACGACGCTGTTTACATATATTCTCGTGATTTTGACCTGACACACAACGAGTTCCGTTGCACAAGTGGTACGAGGATATGTGGGTCGTACATGCAATCAGCGAATTCCAACTTCTGCTCGTGACCACATGGGGCGACTTAGTCATGCGCATGGTATTCTCACTGAGCATGCTGAGCAATTTGAACAATATGAAGACTTTTGACAACACAACATGTTTCTAAGGTGGTTAAAACCACCGTTCTTCACAATAGAATAACCGCAATAGTTTCCGGACAAAACTAACCTTCCTGCAAAATCTCAACACAGCGCCGATGGCATGTGCTGATGTCCATGGAATCACGCTTGACGCAGGTCCTCTTTTTCGTATGGGGTACCGTTGTATTCGTTTTGCACATGCACACGCTGAGTCCATATCTGTCTGCCACAGTGTCAAATGCAGGTCAAGCCTTGGTTCAGTAATCACCATCATGTTCTCTTTTAGTGCTTGACTGCTATGCGTCAATTTCACTGGTTCAGCAGAAGAAATAACAGCTCAGTGGAACGATTTTGACCCGAAGACACCTGCTTGCGTAGCAATACGTCACTGTTCACAACTGGAAGTTCCTCCCATTCTAACTCAATTCACACAGCTGAAAGTCTTGAAAGTGTACAACTCCACCATCGAATCCTGGGATGATAATGCTGCGATTACAGAAACTCATCATCCGAACCTTATTATTTTGTTCTCGTGCGTGTAATATGACGGATGGTGAACTTCCTCCTGGTCTTCAAGGTGACGAGTTACCACTTCGCTAAGTGATATCGATTTTGCGTTACCAACTTACGCGCGTTACCAGATATTTTTGACTTGAAATGGCCACAATTCGCGATCATTTACTTTGAAGCTTCTAATTTCACCGAAGTTCCTCCCGCTCTGGCTAGGTTAGCCCCTTACGACCTATCACTTGCATTAAACCCGATCTCGAGTATTCCAGCAAAACTTTTGACGGGGATATTCGATACCTCCATGTTGGTGGCACATTGATATCTGCGCTTCCTCAAAGAGTAACTGGTGTATCACACTCTCTCAAACTTCGCGTGGATAACACGAATGTGTCATTCTTCTGGGATTGGATCGACCCAGTTATTGAAAAAAGAAAACACTGGTGCATTCCAATGTACCGAATATTATCGCTTCAAATTCACCCTATTGTTTGGAGCTGCAGCGAATTTATGACGGGAAGCAGGTGAATTTGTCAGTAGTGAATCGTGATGGTTTATCTCAAATACTTTCCAACGCGTCTGAGAAAAATTGGGCTAGACTCAAACGAGCTGTATTATGCGATCAAATAGGAGGTACTGCGTACCCCCTTACCCATGAAGACAAATACAGTGGCGTTAAGCTTATGCAGGGTAATTGACACAATGGAGTTACCATTGAAGTTGATTTACATTTAAGTAAAGAAATCGACAAGTCGATTTTGCTAGAGGAGTACCTCAAATGTTTGTTATATTGTTTTCATTTTCCTGTGCACATACTTCAGTAAATACTAAGTGAAAATACATGAAAACCACTCTATAAAAATGCTCATGTCTGTAGTTTTGTAAAAATATCTACTACTGCGAACAAACCTGTCGACTTTTAATTGAATGTCTACCAGCCATACTCGACCGCGCTGTGTTGACGTCATTAAATGCAAAACGCAAAATGAAGCAGGTGAATTGGAAGTCAAAGTGTTTTCAGACACTACCCTGCGTCTCTGTTGGTTTGCTTTCGTCACGATCCATGCATATTGTTGGGCTTATTTTGCAGCTATGGCATTATATTATTGGGGGTTACCTGGAACAACACTGGATGTGTGGTTGTATCTTTATGGACTGAGTCTGGGCACCAAGTATGATCGAACTATCGCAATTATCTTGGGGACTTAGCAGCAATTCATTTTTGTATTTGGTGTGGATGCTTAGTTGGTCGCTGTTGAAGCGTACGTTCGTGTTTGCTGTTTACGACGTGTTTTCTACACCACCAAGTGCGGCACGCGCTGGCAACGGAATAAAGCATTACGCTATGAGAATCTATCAAGCAGTGCTATCAGTTTAGGGCTTCTTAGTGTGGACAGTCCGTACTTCGACTTGGTTCTGATTTGCCGTGAAATTGTAGAGACTGCGCTTCAGACCCATCAAGCATATCGAATGAGCTTGTTACTCCCACGTACTCAGTTAAACCGATGTTATGTTGCTTTGTTAATTCTCAACTGCTGGTCCACCGTCCTCATCCATTCAACGTTTCACAAACTTTCAACAAAACGGCGATTATACGTCATAGCGTGCGACAGCATTCTCGACATGATGACTTCGGTTGGTATATCGACAGTTTTACTGGTTCTTTACGCTAAGGACTATGACTTCGAGCAAGGGGAATTTCCTAGCTACAAGTGGTATGAAGATGTATGGCTTGTCCATGTCTTGAGTGAGTTTAACTTGTGTTGATAACTTCATGGATTGACTTGGCGTTTCGAATAGTGTTCGCGTTGAGCATGTTAGGCAACATGGACAACATGAAAAAGCTTCTGTGTTCAACTACTGCCAAGTCTGCATCAACGTTCAGGAGAAATTCAGTTAATCGTCGAACGTCATCTATAGTACCTGTGGTCGGGCCAGAGGTGCGGCATACCTTCCGTACGAAATGGTTTCAAGCTGCGGTAGAATCCCGAGCATGCATTTTTTTTTCTTGGGGGTGGGGTCATTCTCTTAACATTTCACTTGTACGCCGAATCAATACCAAGTCTACCACAATGCGCAATGCAAGTGAAGCCCTGGGGTACATCCGAGAGATCATGCTCTCTTTTCGTACTGGACTGTTATGACTTGAAAATCAACGGGAACGAGAACGAAGTTACGGATTATTGGAGCTCGTTTGATCACACGACTGTGTCAGGCATGGTGATCAGACATGCCCAGACCTAGAGGTTCCGAACATACTAACTCAGTTCTCGAGATTAAAACTACTACTGAAGTTTTACAATACTACCATTGTGAATTGGGGAGAAAGTGCTGCCATCACGCGTACGAACCCACCACGCTACAATTCTTGTGATGCTATTTCTTGTGCGCGTGAACATGACGAATGGCCAACTCCCGCCCGGCCTCCTTGCCAACGATTTCCCACAGAATCTAATGGATATCGAATTCTGTGTCACAAATTTACAAGTATTACCCGACCAACTGGATCTGAAATGGCCGAAGTCAGGTACAATTTACTTCGAGTCAAGCGAACTTACTGTAGTTCCTGATTCGCTTGTGAGACTAGCCCCGTTCGTTTTATCGCTCGCATTGAATCCAATTTCAAACATTCCTGCTGAACTGTTAGGAGGCAATGCCGGCTACCTCCATGTTGGTGGCACACTCATTTCCGAATTACCCCAGACTGCCAATGTATCTCCTTACTTTAAATTTCGTGTGGATAATACCGATATTTCATTTTTCTGGGATTGGGTTGATCCTATAGTCGCGAATGCAGGCCTCATGTACAACACTCTTCCAACTATTTTAGCTACGGGGTCTCCATATTGTTCAGAGTTGCAGCGCATTTTTGATGGAAATCAATCAAGCTTTACAACGCAACGTGAAGGACAATCTTTAATCTTGTCCAATGGATCTCCTGAGAACTGGGTGACTTTAAGAAGATTGTTTCGTGTAAGCAATGCTCACGCACTCTATACCCTATTGAATTTGAAGATAAATACAAAAGATCAAGAATGAGTTCGTCTGAAGTTGCTATGAGAACCTCACACTTGTGATACACGTAATTATTTTGAACTTGATTGAGTACAAAATACATGACGGGTGACACAGAGCGTTTATGCTTAAACGACTTGCGATAATATTCATCAATGAATTTGATATTTTCCGACACCATCATAGTTGCCTTCGTCAGTAGCTACATTTTCCATAAACACCGATCTATGTATTAAAAACAGCCTTGCTACGTTTCAAGTTGCTTAACATGTAGGCATATACATGTATTCGCTTCAATTTGCTTACTGAGGCAAGTCGTACTTGTATACTTTATTCACTAGTGAATTCACAAGTTGGTTGTGTTAATGTAAGCTGAAGTGTTCCAATCGAGTATATTCACGCATCCGTTTCGTTCATAACGATTATAATACTTGCTAGTGTGTCGACAACAGTTGTTGACACTACTCTCAGACGGTGTCATGACCAAGCCAGTTCCACGCCCTATCTCGCGGGCGACAGAGTATGTACGTTTATCCTTTCGATGGTTCGCTATGTGGTGGGTTATATCCTCGGTGTTCATATTGCTGGCTGCGGGTACAATGTGGCCTACGCCAAATTCTATCACAATTACGGTGACACATTTCTGAGCTACACACTTGAGGCCAACCGTATTGGGTTGCCTCGTCAGCATTTTCCAGTCATAACATACGTATACATGTCGTTAGCCGCTGTGCATGGTATGTATGCCCTATTGATGATCATCGGATCAGCAAGGAATCAAACGTTGACCTTCTCATCAGGGAAACTCCAAGATGTTCGTACTTCCAATAAATTGTTCCTGAAACAAGTGACAAGGAGCTAGCTGAGCACATAGGGAGTTCCGCGACGCGTAGATGTTGTTCAAGAGTAGCGAATATATTTTCGTGGTTATACGAGAAATTCGCTGGTCGACGAGGCCTACTAGGGGTTAATGGACGGCATTTCGACTTGGTTATCATCTGCCGAGAGGTATTACAGACATTACTCCAGACTATTCAAGCTGTTCGAATGAGCAAATATTTACCTCGAGCAACGCTCAATCGCTTTTATGTGTGTTTGGTTGCAATAAATTGCTGGTCCTCTTCGATGATCTACTCTCGCTGGTTTTGGAAAGATGAAGCACGTCGTCGTTTTGCGGTAATTTTGTTTGATGTCGTGCTCAATCTCGTTTCGTCGGCGTTGGGTGTACCCTTCATTATCGTCATGAGTTACCTAGATCTTTTTCACGCTGACGCTATCGGGTTTGATTTTTCGACGTTGGGAGATGAGGAATGGGTAGCTCAATTGCTTAACGAAGTGCAGATGGTCATTGTCATTTCTTGGTTTGATCTAATGAGTCGGGTTTTTTCACCTTTGGCCTCGTCGCAAGTTGTGCCGATTTGAAAGACCTATTGTGCTCTCAGTCTACGAATGTAAATCACGTATATCAAAATGCGAGTTTAATGAACAGTCTATCGCCATTAATGCTACCACGTTTGATAGACAAGAAGGCAGACAACTTCAATGGTGTCATTTCGAGCAGATGTGCTTCTGTACAACCTGCACTTCAGAAAGAAAATTCTTACGCTGAAATATTGCTTCAAACCCTCGCCTACGAAGTTTATCAAAACTTTTCGCTTTGGGAGCGCAATTTGGGGTATTGTGATCGTCATACTGCATATTATTGCAGTTATTCAACCTGCTCTGTTTGAGTGCGCAACAAAAGTGCATCCGATGGCAGGTGTACTACCTTCGTGCTATATCGTGAATTTTAACTGTCACGCTCTTCGTATTACAGGTAGGCTTGATGAAACGCTACATGAGTGGAATAAGTTTGACCACAAGACAACAATGACACTTCGAATTCTTCATTGTCCAGCATTGGAAATTCCTGCGAGTTTTCAAAACTTTCCTCATTTACAACAGATCGTAGTGTACAACTCAACTATCGTGGATTGGAGTGTGGAAAACGCCATTATAAGCACAAATCATCCTGATATGATAATATTGTATGTTGTTCGCGTCAATATGACAGTGGTATGCTTCCTCCAGGCTTACAGTCGCTGAGTTTCCCGCCCGGTCTCACTCAACTCATCTTTTGCGAGAACGAACTTGCAAATCTACCCGATGACCTGGCCTCAAAATGGCCGTCAGGTTCTGGGATTTACTTGGAGAATAGTAGGTTGACCGAAGTAGCGCCAGCACTAGCCTGGTTGAAACCGGTCTATCTCATTATGAATAACAATCCCATCACCAAGGTTTCGCCTGAGATCTTCGAGGGTGTGCTGAATTATCTAACACTTGGTGGAACGAAACTCACAAACTACCGCAAAATGTGGCAGAACCTTCAACTGCTTTGTATTATCTGGATATCACTGATACTGATGTCACATTCTTCTGGGCATGGATGGATCCCCTCGTTGAGGATATGTTTGGTGTCATGCCTCTGCTGTCTGCTGGAGGTTCACTGTATGTTCCGATCTCGATAGCATTATGAGTGGAAAATCCTCCGATTTCAGAATTCCATTCGAAATTGGGTATTCCCCTTTACTCATGAATGCATCAGAGGAAAACTGGGGCACACTCCTGCAGGCTGTTGATTGTTCCCCACCTCTCGGAACAACGCACTTTCCGCTTGAATCTTGGGATAAGATGTATGGAATTGAATTAGCATGATGAAAAGTGAATGATTTCAGTATACCACTAACAAGAGCGTAAAGCTGTTCTTCTGATGATTGTTTCGATGTAAATGTAGTCGACATCGTTCGGGCGTAAAATGCACTCCGAGTGGTACATTTATTGGTAGTTTCACATCTCGACTGCGTTCTGTAGAAGTTAATGATTCGTGTTGTAAATCGCCCGGTAAGGTACTGTAGTAAGTGTTCACGCTAACGGGATCAATTTGTCACAATGGCACTTATCATATTGAGTGTTATTTATCCAACTTGAGCATCGACACAAATACCTGTAGGCTTATTTACGCGGCGAATGTGGATCTCTCGGGTTCGATACTTGCGTTGACACAAGGATTTGGTGTTCCTGGACAACAACACATTATTACTTCGAAATTCATATGTCTCACTGTAGACCTTAAACTTAAAAATGTCCGTACCTCAGCAAGCCCGATGGTAACCTATTTGGGAATTTCATGTCAAATTCCTGCAGTTTGGTCAGTAGCTTGTTCGAGATATGATTAGTCGACGATAAACGCTCATCTGACTGCAATGCACGACTCATCCAGTCGGAAAGAGTATTTCCCACTGCTGCAAATCGGGACCAATTCTCATGACTGCGTATCAATGTTGTGCCTGCATTAACAAATCGCTCGATGTCGACAAGGAGGGCACTCGAAATCGATTGGACCGGACTCATCGCAGTCTTAATGTCATGTCGGTTTTGGAAGCGTCCAACACGTTGTTCCATAGTATCAAGGCTTGTACTTTTTTTTCATCTTCATGTTCGTAAGTCACACTCAAGTACATCTCCAGAGAAATACAATCCGATAATGAATCGCGTGACTTTCCAAAACATTACAGGATCCCATGACAAATAGCTGACGAAGTTTATGGTCATATCTGTGAGCCATGAATAATCAACAGCATACCCAGATACCTCAGTATTGCTTTCGTCATCAACTGAGTCCCAAATTTGAAGCAATCAACTGTGTTTTTGCTGGAATGCATGGCATCACGCTTAAGATCGTGTAAAGCAGCGTTTGAGGCTGTTGCCTTTGCTTTCATATCGGAAAAGCTTTTGACGTTTTGCATCAGTGACGGATAACCCATCAAAACAATGAGATCATGGGCCTTGTACGCAGCATTCATGAAATTACGTGCAACACGATTGACCACCTCATCAAGGGAGTCATTGTGAGCGCCTTTAGATCTGGACCTCCAATGTCAGGGTCTCCGTTTCTCTTTTTGGTGCTAGAATCGTCCAATCTAGCAGTTCACGTATGGTTGTCCTCGCCGACAGGTGGGGTCAGATTTGTACATGTATCCTGGTTTTGCTCGTTGTGACATAGAGTCCTACAGCAAAATCACGCTTTTGATAAATTGGATACTAACCCCAGCAGTACAAATTACAACGATGAACACATACTTACTCGAGCAACTTTGCAGGTATCCTGTTTGGAAATTGCCGGTTAAAAGCACTGATTGTCCGAATGGTCTGCTGCACATACTCTTCCTCTGGTGGTATCTGCTTGACACATCCTGTAATTTTCTCGCAAATAACCATCAACTGTTTCCACTTTTCCTCACTTCGAACTTCCCCAACGCCCGCTTTGCGCTTCTTAGAATATTCAATACAATCATATCGGAGTTGGTTCAATATCCGTCGGAGCATCAAGGTCAATTTACGATCGTTCATTTTCGGAGTTGCGTCAATGTTTTTCACGTCATTCAGCATGTCCACAAGGTAGTCCGGGAAATGTAGAGAAGAGTACTTTTGCAACTTGCTGCAGCATTGTTTCAATGGCGCCAGATTTTGTGCCAGCTCAACTCCCTCAGAACTCTCAAGAATTGAATTACATGTTGCAACCATTTGCTCGATCCACCGCCGTCGAAAATATTTAGAATCGTTGCTCGTAATAATACTAACCATCCGTGTGAAAATATTTCGAAAGTGAAGAGTTGCTTCTGTAGTGCAATTTCCTGTCTTTATGGAGCGCTGGAAATTGTTGATCGTAGTTGCTGCTTCGCGCTTCGCCTTATCGATGTACTTTTCAGATCTTTTTCACGCTGAACTTCAGAAACGGGCTTCATATTTAGAGATGAGTCCTTGACGCAATGGATGATTACTGCTGTTGGTTTATCGTGGACCACCGACCGCTCTGTTGAATGGATGGAACGCGGACTTTCGTCGTGTGCATTGGTGGATGCATCTGTCGTATAATGTGGTTCATTTTTCTGCATGTTGGTTTCCGTCACTATTTGCTTCTATCATCTCCGTTCGTTGTGATATCGATGTATTATCATCATGTGATCTTGCATTATGACTAAGCTTTGTGTTTTGCACCATGGATATCAAATTTCTAAAGCAGTAAACAAAACAAGTTAGCTTATGTGTGTGTCAAGAAGAGCATATGTACTTACTCCAGTAACTCCACAGGTATCCTCTTCGGAAATTGCGAGTCAAATGCACCTAAACTTTGAATGGCCTGTGCAAGATACGATACAGAAATTGATCAGATGACCTGGCGAAAGCTGCTTAATCCACGTGGTCAAAGACTCACAAATTAGTGTCAGTTGGTACCATTCCAGTTCAGTTCGCAGTGTCTGGGAAGTAGAATAGGTGACACAATCCTGTTGAAGTTGGTCCAGCAAGAAATGAGCTGAAACTGCTAATCTACTCAAATCCAGTCGATCATTCTGTTGTAAATACTCGACTGATTTTACATCGTTGTGCATGTCCATCAGGTAGTTCGGATATTGTGCAGCACAATACTGTTGTAAGTTAAGACTGCTCTCCCTGATTGGTGCTAGTAACTGGATTAGTTCTGGCTCGGTGCTGATGTCAAGAATATGGTTTAATCCCTTAACCACCCGCTCAATCCACAATCGGCTGTTCAAGTTGGGATCACGACTTAAGGCAGCTAATGTCATGTCGGTCGTGGACGCTATAAAGGTATTAACTACCTCTGCATTTGCTTTTCCAGTCTGGAACATATCACAAAATGCTGTTCTTTCAAGCAATTCACGTTTGTTTCCCACCACTTCATTTTAGCAATTCGCGTCTCCAACAACGCGTTCGTCCCGTCCGTCTTACGTTCCTCTGTTTTCTTTGCATCATTGCCATCCTTCTCAGTCATTACTGTTGCATCAGCTAGCTTACTTGCTCTTCCTTCTCTGTATCACTTATTCCTTTACTTTCATTATTGGACTCACTGAGAGTTGTCATTGCAGCCATTAACACTGGTGCCTTGTTTTCAGCATCGCTTTGCCTTTCACTCGTATTCTCACTCACCAATATAAGTTTAAACTTGTCGGTACAACCTCATCTGCGCTGCACTCTTCACGAGCAGTCTTTGTGTCGTTCTGAGCATCATTGAGCGTCATCATCACTTTCTCCTCACTGTTTGTGGACTCCACAGTCACACATCCCCCGTCCTTTGCTTCAGCAACAAGATCCGGTATTTCTCCATCCACAGTTTCGTCGTTCCTTTGCGCTGTTGGTTTCTCCAACACGTGAATACCTCATCTCCGGCTGTGTCTTCATCTCCAAGACATTCACCTTCGTCCTCTACTGTCTCAGTCTCATTCTCTCATCAGCGGTCACTGTGTCCGTCATTTCCACGTCAACATCATGCCTTCATTATCACTACGTTGTTCTCCAGTCTCATCATCTGCACTATCTCTCTCGTCTCTAGCTTCTCCACTCCTTGACTCTTCCACTTTCACAGTAACTTTCTCCTCTCCCTCCACTTCAGTCTGCAAACTTTGAATTGTTCTTCCCTTATTATCTCCATCTTCACTTGACAATTTTCTATTCCATCGTCTTCATCTTCCGTCTCAGTGTCTCCTTCATCTACTTCTTGTCCAGCCAAATTATTCCTGGCCAATGACAAGATTTCAGTGGTCGACGTGCTCACTTCGCTCTGCATCTGCTGAATATTGCCACATACGAGCGCCAATGCCGCAATCTCCGTCCATCCGATAACCTCCTGTTCTCGTTCCAGTAAGCGCAAATGCAGCTTCACGCCGTCGCCGTTGTACACAATTGCTGCTCGACGTCTCGAAGACGCGCCAACATCAGCTAAGAAGTAGTGTCTGCTCACTTTTAAGTAGCAGTTGGATACTTAACTGATGATAATTTTACAGTACTTTCGGTACTGTGTAATCGGTGCGTTTTTTATTGCAACATTGTCTCATATTGGACTGTTTTGTCCGTTTTCACCTCCAAGTTTTTATACATCCGAGTCTTTATAGAGGATTGCAGTGGGTTTTTGTGACGATTTGCGACAAGACTATATCAAAAATGAAGGGTTAACCTGTAATATCTAATAACAGCTTGATTTATGATTTGTTTGAGGTTGGATACTTATACGAAGTATCGATGCAAATGTGATACTTAAGTAAATTAAGTACATTGCAATTATTGTGTATAAAAGTAGATGACAACAATTGGAAATGGCTCGAAAGTGATTATGGCTCAAGCTTTGGCTGTCTACGAGCGTCACCTGGCCTGTGGTCGACACTTCAGGCCAATAATAACAACGCATGTAGCCTCGTACCAGTGGATACTCTGCCAGCACGTGGCATGAGGATCACTCGCCCCAGGTGTAGTGTGCGCTGGATATATCAGCTTGGCCTTACCGCAGCTTTGATCTGAAGTTAGTCCACCATAATGTGTCCAACAGCCACTGGGCTGTAGACAATGGGTAGGCATACGGATTGGCAGGCGACGTACAACTGAGGACGTTGCTGCCGACCGAAGTGTTCGACGCGAGTCAGCTGAGGACTTCGCAGTCATTTGATATCACAGACTGCATAAGGATTTAGAATAGCCAACTACATGTTCTAGAATGCATGTCCATATCAAGCAGCCTGTCGCTCTGATTGAGTGGACAGCAGAGCTTGAACGAGGACGGGCTGGTGATTGCCAGATTCATGGTATCGCTCACTCTACAATTTGCTTAGGCAAAACTACATCAGTACACTAGGCGACTACTTCCGTGCGGGTTGGCCCCCGCATCGCTGTGTGTTAAGTTTGCTTCATTTTCCCGGGTATACTATACCAGGGCACGCAGCGTGGTCAGGCAGTGGGCGCTGGCACGCGTCTACAATTACATGAAGGACACTACAATAGGAGCAAGAGCTTCCGGAGTAGTTTGCATTCGTTATATTTTCATCATTAATCAACTTACCTCTTCGAGAACACCCCCGGTTTAGCGACAGAAAGCCCACTTCTCTGGTTTTGCATTTGTACATATCCACTTTGAACCTTACATTTGGTATTTTTTAGGTAATGGTACAGTGGATGCAACATTTTCAGAAAATGTATATTATTGTGATGAGTCTTACGGAAGAAGGAATGCTTCCAAGATAATGGGGACGAGTTCTTGAGCTGACATTTACGCTTTCCAGGCTTCGACACACGACGTTTTGCCATGTCCACAAAGTCGTTGACCACGGAGAGAATCTGCTTCCGCTTATTGACGCCGGTAATAAGTTTAACAACGCTGCGAGGCTGCTTGGATTTGTAACGAATGTACAGCACGAAGTCGAAGCAGTACTGGCACGTGCATTGGGGTAAAAGGCTCACCGCGTCGAGAACTTTCCGGCGTAGATCTTCAAAATCGGTAAAAGATCGTTCCAACAGATAGAGTGAGTTTGCGGGTCCTGTCTGTGTTGAAGCAGGTATGTGGGTTGATTGTAGATGAACCACTAATTCGTACAGGAGCACTCCAGCGTTGCTGCACCGAGTGTTCTGGATGTCGATACGTGACACGGTCTTCAGAAATTCTACTGCAATATTTCCTTTCCAGCGTTGATGGGCTTCTGAGTCCAGCTGATGATGCAACTCGGGCTTCTCGTCTGAGTGAAGCACTCCAATGACCTCGCCGAGTCGATTGGGCACAGCAGCATCACAATCTCTCACCAATGACTTGAGCTGTTGTGGTCTTGGTTTGCTGGAGCTTGTTTCCATCGCTTCAAATTTTTTCTGTGCCTCCGTATTTTCCTTCTGCTGATCAGAAACATACCCCTGACGATATCTCACGAATCGTGCCTTGCGATTGGAACATTTTGCTACAACACGTTTCGACTATGTACAGTCACAAGTGTAGCGAGATTACGTGACAGTTTTGCGTAGTGATCGCGTTGGTGATTGGTAAAAGCAAACAACCAAATTGGTTCAAGCTACACAAAGAGTGCTGTGATTACATGACAGTGTATGTAGTGATTGCGTTGACAATGTCGAATCAATGAGCAAAGTTTGCGTCGACCACCTAGCGTTTGGGCTAGGACTAGATGATGTTATCACATAGGAATGGCAAGCATACAGTTGTAGGATGGGCAGATAGGTAACTTGTCTATGAGGTGATACATTATCCAATTTCCGAAATACCAAGTCAGTTAGCAATTTGCATTAGCAAGTACACGTCTTGCACAATGAAATCCCCTACCAAGCAGACGTGTTGATCGAGGAGTTTGAGGAGGACTGGGAAAATGACCGCGGCGACATGCCTGAAGTCGATTATCAAGATTTCATGAAGCACCAACGGTTCATATTCTACGCTCTGATGTATCTCAATGGCACTGCCTTATGGGCTTACTTCTCGTTCCTGAGCACCCAAGACTACTTTGGACAGCGATTTGCGAACTCAGGATGGATTTTTCTTTTTTGACAACACTCTGTCAGAGTTGGCCTATGGTCATCGCCCAGACTTTTCAGACGCTGACGGGCCTGGAGAAGACACTAGGACAGAGCATGCGCATGTACATTCGGCTACGTTGGTTTTTTTTCATTTCGTCAGCACTCGTTATAGTCTTTTGTGTCGTCGAGTTTGCGAACGAGCAAACTAGTGCCATCTTAGTGCTAATTTGTATCGGCATTACAGGGGTTTGCAGTGCTCTCACGGAATCAACATACTACTCCATGGCTGCTCTACTTCCGGACCCGAAGTTCACGACATCTGTCCAAATCGGTAATGGTGCGGCTGGGATCGTCAATGTAACGATCCTCACGGTGTTGAGGCTTGTGGTTGGTGGGACACAAGAAAACAGTGACTTGACGACATTGTCATTTTACCTATTCTTTGGTCCTTCTGGTTATCGTCATCTCCGCTATCGTGCTTTACCACTACTTGATGTCGTTACCATGCATCACCTATCTTATGGTAACGAGAAAGCAACGATCGGTATAACATCGTGCTCAACTTCGTGCTCGGCCTCTCAAATGGTCTGCTGACTACAGTTTACGATGCGCCAAGCCCCCACACTTCTCTGTGCCGAAGACCGAGAAACGGGTGGTTCGTTGATAGCACTATTTTTCTTCTGGGGTGTCACCCTAGGCTCTACGCTTGGGTTTGTTGTAGATGAATACAATATTCTTGGCGTTTAGTGTCAATGCCATCGCTGCCAAGCTGCTGGTCTTTAAAACGTTAATAGGTTTTACAGTTAGGTTCTGTTAACCGAGATCATACATGTGTTGTAGTCCACACCACAAAAAAAAACAATAACTACAGTTTAAAACAGCAACGTTTTCAAATTGTGTGGTGTACATCAAATTCTTGTCATTTTCATCTTCTTTGTCGAAGATGCAAGTGGAGGAAGACCCAAGCAGCCAATTCGTCGATTTTACGAACGCCACCGACTCGGAGCAGTTCGTTTCAGACGTAGAACAAGCTCTGATCGGTTGGCATTTGGCAATAAAGGACATGCGTCTTGGAGGCGCTAGCAGCGTCTGAATCCAAGCGTCTCTCTGTGTCCCACCTCAATCGTCCCGCTTCTGCCGTCTGGACAAGGAATTGCAGTTCCATCTACCCGGACACAAGACACCCAAGAGTTATGTACTGTCTCTGTTCGTAGCGCACCATCAGATCGAAGGAGAAGAATTCCGACGAGAAAAGTCAAGAAATGGCAGAAGGACTGGAACATTTTACGCCTACGATGCTATCCGTGGCGGATACGAGCAGGGATTTTCAATGGGGACTGGAGACTGGAGAAGAAGAGAATGTAGTGTGGACCACACGTCAGTCTTTGACGATGAGGAGTTTGTGTTTAGTAAAAAGACGGCGTTTAAGAATGTTCAGAAATGGTTCGGAGTGGACGAGTTTTTATTACTAAGCAGAGCATCACCACATGAGAAGAAAGTGATGAAGGAGGAAGTGGTGAAGAAGATACCGAGAAAGTGGAGGTTGATGATGAGGAGACCATGGCAGATATTCACGTGGATCAGAACGAAGCGGGGATGTTGCTGTCGGCACTCACGATGGCGTTGAATAACTGCAATTGCACTATACCGGCGTTTGTTCCGGTGTTTGAACCTTCTCGTGGTACGTGGATTGGATCGGCTGTGCCTGGTGCTACTGGTAATGTCTCGATGTCGTTTGATACGGACTCGGTTCCGGAACTGAATCCTAATCAGAGTTGCATCAGCGGTCTACTCGACTTTTTCAAGGTGAAATTGCAATTATCACCGCAAGTGGAAGAAAAATGTCGTGTCCAGGCCGACGAGTCCGGTGATCTTGCTATCGGCTGATGGTATCAGCTTCGTTCGGGTATTCATGGGATCGAAAGAGTGATCCTAGGGAAGTAGTTACGCCAGAGAATCCTCTAGCGTGGAGAACGTTGGAATCGGAGCTGCCAGCGAAGGACCAACACAACATTCGCCAACACTCACTCTTACTTTGGCAAAGGCCATCCTACCCCGTTGCTTGGAACGTCTACTACTCCTTTGGACGGAATGAATCTTACAGTCAGTTGGCCTCACCTGCGTGAAAGGAACGTATGTCGACAATGTAGTGCACTCAACACTGGACCCTAATTCGGCTCCTCAATGGATGCTAAGTGTGCGTTTTCAAAATTTGCTATCAGAAAACGAGCGGAAACCGCAACTTCCGCTAAGCAAACGAATGGCGAATCTCGTACAAGTTTATTCCAATTCGAGGGAATTAAACAAGATATTTTGGTGTCCGAGTTGGCACCACCTATGCCTTTCGCTCCTTCCCCTTCCAAACACCACCTGCTGTTCCAGCAATACCAAGTGCAGATGAGTCCGGCGAGGCGCAGTAGTACAACCACCACCAAGCATTCCTGAATCGATTCCTGCTGCTCGTGGTGCTGCCGTGGTGCTCGCGGCACGCCATATCAAGCTTAGTCTCAGTTGCAACTTGGAAAGGCTCAGATGTGGAAGAGATCAGACAGATTGTTTCAGAGTTATTCGATGAAGTCGTGGAAACTGGCCACAGCGCAGGGATTTCTCTACCAACTATGCCAAGTGCTATTCAACACGGCGCACCATTGGGAGAACTGGTTTCTATCCTAGCCACAAGGATGGCACAACTTCGTACGTGTGTCAACTGCACAGTGAAAACGAGTAATATTTGTCTGACTTAGTATTCGTATGGTTTTGATGTGAAACAGACAGCATCACCTCGATGTCGTTGCTGTGGGTCGAGTTCGTGAAAGCTTTGAGAGAGCGATGGTTTCAACAGCAATTGCTTCCTTTCATGGTACGGTACTTGATATATGAAAGCTGTAATTTTGAGTGGTCATTTAACTTTTGTTCCTGTGGTTGACAGAGTACCAATTCGAAAGAAGGAGAAATTGATCACAACACAAGCTCGCACTCTTTGGACACGTTATTCCTTCTGGACTCAGATGCGATTCAAATCCCACCACGGATTTCCGCCACTGCCTTCTACATCAAAAACTCCAATTTTAATTGCTATTGCTGCATTCTCAGGTAAGGCGAAATTGTCGATTATCTCTCACGCTTCCATGCATTCTAACTTTTGATTATGTTAAATATGTTTAGAGAAGCTCAAGAATCAAGTCAATCAATACATGCGACAGAGGACAAACTAGTTCTAACACAGCAGGAATTACCACTGCCAATGCGACAGTATCGAGTGAAGAGGAAGCCGATGGTGGTAGTCCAAGCGATGATGAATTTTTCGATTCACTCGAACAAGATAACGTACCTCTACCATCACCGCCGCGAGCGACTCGACAATCAGAGGGTATTCTCCGTGAATCACCAGGGGTTCTTTGTCTCCAGACAAACGAACCACTAATGGAGCCAGTGACCCAGATTGCTGTTCCAATGACAGAAGACGTGGCAAAGCAACAGCAAGACCTCCTTACTCGCTTAGGTGTGAGTGTGGAATCGGAATATTACGACAGCAAATTCAGAGTACAGCTCTCATTTCGGATATGCAGGCCTTTAAAGCTGCCACCCGCGCTGTTGTCTCGCAGATTTTATTCGTTGGTATTCGCCAAAGGACTGGATTGCGTTTGAAACTGCTATTGATCCAGCGCAGACTGATTTACCGTTGGAAGGCCGAGGTTATGGTGGTTTGAACAGCATGGAATGCTCTCGGAGCGCATGCGCTTCGGACCGGGCCATGAGCATCTGTGGCAGCAAATGTGGGAAACAAGTATGCCAGTCCCCGCTAGTCGTCAAAAACGTTTGTTTGATCCGCTACAAGAGTCCTGAAAAGGTTTACCATTACATGGAGACTCTATCGCCGCACGAACTCTTTCATCAGATGCTAGCAGGTGTTATTTCAAGCAGTGTCTTTGCGTTGGAGACTGCGCTACCTGTGCTGTCTCGTCCGATGTGCTGCCAGTTATATACCGCGCCATGCAGAACCTTCGGTCGTGGGGGAACCGCGCTATCGCGCTGTTGGATGAAGCTCTAGCTGAGTCGCAAGTGGCATTTCCTGCTGCTGGAAGAAGCAAGCAAAAGCTTGGTGGTGGGCAGGAGCAGTCGATAGCAGCTGCACATCAAGATCAACAGCTCCAGGTCGCATTTGAAATGGCATTAGACGCTTGCTGGAAGCTTGTACACTCACTCGAGGCTGTGGAAGCGATGGTAACGAAGGCATTGGCTCTTCTTCACTACTTTTCGGTCTCAAAAGAAGGAGACGCTTCTTTGGAGCTCGTGAATTTCATGCTGTTGCCGACCCATTCTCATCGCCAACAGTTTGAGATTTCGGAACTGTTGAAACAGAGCATATGCGGCAACAGGTCGCTTCGCTTGTGCTGACCAACCCACAGTGACAGATGTAGAGCCCATGGCCGTTCCCGTACAACGTGAATATGTGCTGCGGTGTATCTGTCCACGTCCGTTCCTGCGAGATATTACGGTGATTTTACACTTGAAGAAGATGAGGTTGAAGCAGGTGGATACAGCCGACCAAGAGCAGGAAGATAGCCCTCTGGTGGTTTGCCGGATGTATGCTGCTTTCAAAAGAGTACCGTGCGCTTCGCATTGGTTTTGGCGGAGTCGGAGTTCTAAGCGGATGCAAATTATTACAATTATCATCCAGAAAATGATATATTTTTTATCAAATCAGTCATGTCTTACAAGCAGTAATATGGAGGGGATGACACTTTGTGCCTCCAAGACTTGAACTTTCATGGGGGTTTCTTATGAACTACTTGCTTGAGTGAGTTCTTGCAGACATCTTGGAACTTAGGACGATGTCCTAGCGGTTCATTTTCGCCTCTCTTCCTACATCTCTGCTGGTTCAGTTTTATCACTCTCCATGGATTGTTTTGATGTATTTAGTGACGATCGCTTGTGGTATTTATTGGGAACTAACGGGGACTTCTTAGTTAAATATTTTTCTGATTGGTTCAGTCACGAACACGATCATAACTTCGCTGCGAGACTTGCTACGAACCCTCTCTCGCGGTGAACCCGATCTCGACGCTGTCACTTCAATAATTGAGGTAACGTCGGCTACTTCATGTCGGTAGTACTCTCATTTCTGACCTCCCTAAAGCACAGCTGACATGTCAGCTTTCTAGTGATTCGCGTGGATAACACGAACGCTCTCGTTCTTCTGGGATTGGATAGATCCAGCAATCGTAGATGTTATTTTTGACATCCATGCTGCACCCGGCGCTAGCTACAACTTTTCCATACTGTTTTGATCTACTGCGTATCTATGGTGAGAGCAAACCAATTTTTCAGTGCCGTGGCATGACCTGTCTTATCGAATGCACCATTGGATAACTGGCCAATCCTTCGTCTGTCGTTTCTTGTGACCCGTTTCCAAACTTGGTTTTCCTCTCGAGTTTGAAATGAGTACGTGGAATTAGGACGTATAACGTTCTGACAGCGATGACTTTCTTTTGTAGATGTTTTCGTTCTCGCTTGTATGTAAGCAAAGGCCATGCTGTTTTACAATACCACACTGCATGTACATGATATCCCTTGCTTGGCTCTAATATTAATTCGTTGGGTTTGATCTTAGATCATGAATCAAATGCTGCTGTGAACACGAGTCCAAGGCTTCGTACTTCATTTCACACATTGATGAATAC
>VOQZ01002234.1:0-20095 GCA_008079305.1 Phytophthora palmivora
ACCAGCCGACGCTTTTACTCGATCGTTTGTGACTGCATATTGGATTTTGTGACCTCTGTGGGTGTATCGACGACGCTGTTATACATATATTCTCGTGATTTTGACCTGACACACAACGAGTTTCCGTTGCACAAGTGGTACGAGGATATGTGGGTCGTACATGCAATCAGCGAATTCCAACTTCTGCTCGTGACCACATGGGGCGACTTAGTCATGCGCATGGTATTCTCACTGAGCATGCTGAGCAATTTGAACAATATGAAGAAGTTTTTGACAGCACAACATGTTTCTAAGGCGGTTAAACCACCGTTCTTCACAATAGAATAACCGCAATAGTTCCGGACAAAACTAACCTTCCTGCAAAATCTCAACACAAGCGCCGATGGCATGTGCTGATGTCCATGGAATCACGCCTGACGCAGGTGCTCTTTTTCGTATGGGGTACGGTTGTATTCGTTTTGCACATGCACGCTGAGTCCATATCTGGTCTGCCACAGTGTCAAATGCAGGTCAAGCCTTGGTTCAGTAGTCAACCATCATGTTCTCTTTTAGTGCTTGACTGCTATGCGTCAAATTTCACTGGTTCAGCAGAAGAAATAACAGCTCAGTGGAACGATTTTGACCCGAAGACACCTGCTTGCGTAGCAATACGTCACTGCTCACGACTGGAAGTTCCTCCCATTCTAACTCAATTCACACAGCTGAAAGTCTTGAAAGTGTACAACTCCACCATCAAAACCTGGGATGATAATGCTGCGATTACAGAAACTCATCATCCGAACCTTATTATGTTGTTTCTCGTGCGTGTAAATATGACGGATGGTAAACTTCCTCCTGGTCTTCAAGGTGACGAGTTACCACGTTCGCTAAGTGATATCGAGTTTTGCGTTACCAACTTACGCACGTTACCAGATGATTTTGACTTGAAATGGCCACAATTCGCGATCATTTACTTTGAAGCTTCTAATTTCACCGAAGTTCCTCCCGCTCTGGCTAGGTTAGCCCCTTACGACCTATCACTTGCATTAAACCCGATCTCGAGTATTCCAGCAAAACTTTTTGACGGGGATATTCGATACCTCCATGTTGGTGGTACATTGATATCTGCGCTTCCTCAAAGAGTAACTGGTGTATCACACTCTCTCAAACTTCGCGTGGATAACACGAATGTGTCATTCTTCTGGGATTGGATCGACCCAGTTATTGAAAAAGAGAAACACTGGTGCATTCCAATGTACCGAATATTATCGCTTCAAATTCACCCTATTGTTTGGAGCTGCAGCGAATTTATGACGGGAAGCAGGTGAATTTTTCAGTAGTGAATCGTGATGGTTTATCTCAAATACTTTCTAACGCGTCTGAGAAAAATTGGGCTAGACTCAAACGAGCTGTATTTTGCGATCAAATAGGAGGTACTGCGTACCCCCCCTTACCCATGAAGACAAATACAGTGGCGTTAAGGTTATGCAGGGGTAATTGACACAATGGAGTTACCATTGAAGTTGATTTACATTTAAGTAAAGAAATCGACAAGTCGATTTTGCTAGAGGAGTACCTCAAATGTTTGTTATATTGTTTTTCATTTTCCTGGTGCATACTAGTAATACATAAGGTGAAAATACATGAAAACCACTCTATAAAAATGCTCATGTCTGTAGTTTTGTAAAAATATCTACTACTGGTGAACAAACCTGTCGACTTTTAATTGAATGTCTACCAGCCATACTCCACCGCGCTGTGTTGACGTCATTAAATGCAAAACGCAAAATGAAGCAGGTGAATTGGAAGTCAAAGTGTTTTCAGACACTACCCTGCGTCTCTGTTGGTTTGCTTTCGTCACGATCCATGCATATTGTGGGCTTATTTTGCAGCTATGGCATTATATTATTGGGGTTTACCTGGAACACACGCTGGATGTGTGTGTTGTATCTTTATGGGCTGAGTCTGGGCACCAAGTATGATCGAACTATCGCAATTATCTTGGGGACTTAGCAGCAATTCATTTTTGCTATTTGGTGTGGATGCTTAGTTGGTCGCTGTTGAAGCGTACGTTCGTGTTTGCTGTTTACGACGTGTTTTCCACACCACCAAGTTCGGCACGTGCAGGCAACGGAATAAAGCATTACGCTATGAGAATCTATCAAGCAGTGCTATCAAGTTTAGGGCTTCTTAGTGTGGACAGTCCGTACTTCGACTTGGTTCTGATTTGCCGTGAAATTGTAGAGACTGCGCTTCAGACCCATCAAGCATATCGAATGAGCTTGTTACTCCCGCGTACCCAGTTAAACCGATGTTATGTTGCTTTGTTAATTCTCAACTGCTGGTCCACCGTACTCATCCATTCAACGTGTCACAAAGTCTCAACAAAACGGCGATTGTACGTCATAGTGTGCGACGATATTCTCTCGACATAATGACTTCGGTTGGTATATCGACAGTTTTACTCATTCTTTACGCTAAGGATTATGACTTCGAGCATGGGGAATTTCCTAGCTACAAGTGGTATGAAGATGTATGGCTTGTCCATGTCTTGAGTGAGTTTCAACTTGTGTTGATAACTTCATGGATTGACTTGTCATTGCGGATCGTGTTCGCGTTGAGCATGCTAGGCAACATGGACAACATGAAAAAGCTCCTTTGTTCAACTACTGCCAAGTCTGCATCAACATTCAGGAGAAATTCAGTTAATCGTCGAACGTCTTCTATAGTACCCGTGTTCGGACCAGAGGTGCGGCATACCTTCCGTACGAAATGGTTTCAAGCTGCGGTAGAATCCCGAGCGATGATTTTTTTTTCTTGGGGTGGGGTGTCACTCTCTTAACATTTCACTTGTACGCCGAATCAATACCAAGTCTACCACAATGCGCAATGCAAGTGAAGCCTTGGGGTACATCCGAGAAAGCATGCTCTCTTTTCATACTGGACTGTTATGACTTAAAAATCGACGGGAACGAGAATGAAGTTACGGATTATTGGAGCTCGTTTGATCACACGACTGTGTCAGGCATGGTGATCAGACATTGCCCAGACCTAGAGGTTCCGAACATACTAACTCAGTTCTCGAGATTAAAACTACTGAAGTTTTACAATACTACCATTGTGAATTGGGGAGAAAGTGCTGCCATCACGCGTACGAACCACCCAAGTCTTGTGATGCTATTTCTTGTGCGCGTGAACATGACGAATGGCCAACTCCCGCCCGGCCTCCTTGCCAACGATTTCCCACAGAATCTAATGGATATCGAATTCTGTGTCACAAATTTACAAGTATTACCCGACCAACTGGATCTGAAATGGCCGAAGTCAGGTACAATTACTTCGAGTCAAGCGAACTTACTGTAGTTCCTGATTCGCTTGTGAGACTAGCCCCGTTCGTTTTATCGCTCGCATTGAATCCAATTTCAAACATTCCTGCTGAACTGTTAGGAGGCAATGCCGGCTACCTCCATGTTGGTGGCACACTCATTTCCGAATTACCCCAGACTGCCAATGTATCTCCTTACTTTAAATTTCGTGTGGATCATACCGATATTTCATTTTTCTGGGATTGGGTTGATCCTATAGTCGCGAATGCAGGCCTCATGTACAACACTCTTCCAACTATTTTAGCTACGGGGTCTCCATATTGTTCAGAGTTGCAGCGCATTTTTGATGGAAATCAATCAAGCTTTACAACGCAACGTGAAGGACAATCTTTAATCTTGTCCAATGGATCTCCTGAGAACTGGGTGACACTAAGAAGATTGTTTCGTGCAAGCAATGCTCACGCACTCTATACCCTATTGAATTTGAAGATAAATACATAAGATCAAGAATGAGTTCGTCTGAAGTTGCTATGAGAACCTCACACTTGTGATACACGTAATTATTTTGAACTTGATTGAGTACAAAATACATGACGGGTGACACAGAGCGTTTATGCTTAAACGACTTGCGATAATATTCATCAATGAATTTGATATTTTCCGACACCATCATAGTTGCCTTCGTCAGTAGCTACATTTTCCATAAACACCGATCTATGTATTAAAAACAGCCTTGCTACGTTTCATGTTGCTTAACATGTAGGCATATACATGTATTCGCTTCAATTTGCTTACTGAGGCAAGTCGTACTTGTATACTTTATTCACTAGTGAATTCACAAGTTGGTTGTGTTAATGTAAGCTGAAGTGTTCCAATCGAGTATATTCACGCATCCGTTTCGTTCATAACGATTATAATACTTGCTAGTGTGTCGACAACAGTTGTTGACACTACTCTCAGACGGTGTCATGACCAAGCCAGTTCCACGCCCTATCTCGCGGGCGACAGAGTATGTACGTTTATCCTTTCGATGGTTCGCTATGTGGTGGGTTATTATCCTCGGTGTTCATATTGCTGGCTGCGGGTACAATGTGGCCTACGCCAAATTCTATCACAATTACGGTGACACATTTCTGAGCTACACACTTGAGGCCAACCGTATTGGGTTGCCTCGTCAGCATTTTCCAGTCATAACATACGTATACATGTCGTTAGCCGCTGTGCATGGTATGTATGCCCTATTGATGATCATCGGATCAGCAAGGAATCAAACGTTGACCTTCTCATCAGGGAAACTCCAAGATGTTCGTACTTCCAATAAAATTGTTCCTGAAACAAGTGACAAGGAGCTAGCTGAGCACATAGGGAGTTCCGCGACGCGTAGATGTTGTTCAAGAGTAGCGAATTTATTTTCGTGGTTATACGAGAAATTCGCTGGTCGACGAGGCCTACTAGGGGTTAATGGACGGCATTTCGACTTGGTTATCATCTGCCGAGAGGTATTACAGACATACTCCAGACTATTCAAGCTGTTCGAATGAGCAAATATTTACCTCGAGCAACGCTCAATCGCTTTTATGTGTGTTTGGTTGCAATAAATTGCTGGTCCTCTTCGATGATCTACTCTCGCTGGTTTTGGAAAGATGAAGCACGTCGTCGTTTTGCGGTAATTTTGTTTGATGTCGTGCTCAATCTCGTTTCGGCGTTGGGTGTACCCTTCATTATCGTCATGAGTTACCTAGATCTTTTTCACGCTGACGCTATCGGGTTTGATTTTTCGACGTTGGGAGATGAGGAATGGGTAGCTCAATTGCTTAACGAAGTGCAGATGGTCATTGTCATTTCTTGGTTTGATCTAATGAGTCGGGTTGTTTTCACCTTTGGCCTCGTCGCAAGTTGTGCCGATTTGAAAGACCTATTGTGCTCTCAGTCTACGAATGTAAATCACGTATATCAAAATGCGAGTTTAATGAACAGTCTATCGCCATTAATGCTACCACGTTTGATAGACAAGAAGGCAGACAACTTCAATGGTGTCATTTCGAGCAGATGTGCTTCTGTACAACCTGCACTTCAGAAAGAAAATTCTTACGCTGAAATATTGCTTCAAACCCCTCGCCTACGAAAGTTTATCAAAACTTTTCGCTTTGGGAGCGCAATTTGGGGTATTGTGATCGTCATACTGCATATTATTGCAGTTATTCAACCTGCTCTGTTTGAGTGCGCAACAAAAGTGCATCCGATGGCAGGTGTACTACCTTCGTGCTATATCGTGAATTTTAACTGTCACGCTCTTCGTATTACAGGTAGGCTTGATGAAACGCTACATGAGTGGAATAAGTTTGACCACAAGACAACAATGACACTTCGAATTCTTCATTGTCCAGCATTGGAAATTCCTGCGAGTTTTCAAAACTTTCCTCATTTACAACAGATCGTAGTGTACAACTCAACTATCGTGGATGGAGTGTGGAAAACGCCATTATAAGCACAAATCATCCTGATATGATAATATTGTATGTTGTTCGCGTCAATATGACAGGTGGTATGCTTCCTCCAGGCTTACAGTCGCTGAGTTTCCCGCCCGGTCTCACTCAACTCATCTTTTGCGAGACGAACTTGCAAATTCTACCCGATGACCTGGCCTCAAAATGGCCGTCAGGTTCTGGGATTTACTTGGAGAATAGTAGGTTGACCGAAGTAGCGCCAGCACTAGCCTGGTTGAAACCGGTCTATCTCATTATGAATAACAATCCCATCACCAAGGTTTCGCCTGAGATCTTCGAGGGTGTGCTGAATTATCTAACACTTGGTGGAACGAAACTCACAGAACTACCGCAAAATGTGGCAGAACCTTCAACTGCTTTGTATTATCTGGATATCACTGATACTGATGTCACATTCTTCTGGGCATGGATGGATCCCCTCGTTGAGGATATGTTTGGTGTCATGCCTCTGCTGTCTGCTGGAGGTTCACTGTATTGTTCCGATCTCGATAGCATTATGAGTGGAAAATCCTCCGATTTCAGAATTCCATTTGAAATTGGGTATTCCCCTTTACTCATGAATGCATCAGAGGAAAACTGGGGCACACTCCTGCAGGCTGTTGATTGTTCCCCACCTCTCGGAACAACGCACTTTCCGCTTGAATCTTGGGATAAGATGTATGGAATTGAATTAGCATGATGAAAAGTGAATGATTTCAGGTATACCACTAACAAAGAGCGTAAAGCTGTTCTTCTGATGATTGTTTCGATGTAAATGTAGTCGACATCGTTCGGGCGTAAAATGCACTCCGAGTGGTACATTTATTGGTAGTTTCACATCTCGACTGCGTTCTGTAGAAGTTAATGAATTCGTGTTGTAAATCGCCCGGTAAGGTACTGTAGTAAGTGTTCACGCTAACGGGATCAATTTGTCACAATGGCACTTATCATATTGAGTGTTATTTATCCAACTTGAGCATCGACACAAATACCTGTAGGCTTATTTACGCGGCGAATGTGGATCTCTCGGGTTCGATACTTGCGTTGACACAAGGATTTGGTGTTCCTGGACAACAACACATTATTACTTCGAAATTCATATGTCTCACTGTAGACCTTAAACTTAAAAATGTCCGTACCTCAGCAAGCCCGATGGTAACCTATTTGGGAATTTCATGTCAAATTCCTGCAGTTTGGTCAGTAGCTTGTTCGAGATATGATTAGTCGACGATAAACGCTCATCTGACTGCAATGCACGACTCATCCAGTCGGAAAGAGTATTTCCCACTGCTGCAAATCGGGACCAATTCTCATGACTGCGTATCAATGTTGTGCCTGCATTAACAAATCGCTCGATGTCGACAAGGAGGGCACTCGAAATCGATTGGACCGGACTCATCGCAGTCTTAATGTCATGTCGGTTTTGGAAGCGTCCAACACGTTGTTCCATAGTATCAAGGCTTGGTACGTTTTCATCTTCATGTTCGTAAGTCACACTCAAGTACATCTCCAGATTAGAAATACAATCCGATAATGAATCGCGTGACTTTTCCAAAACATTACAGGATCCCATGACAAATAGCTGACGAAGTTTATGGGTCATATCTGTGAGCCATGAATAATCAACAGCATACCCAGATACCTCAAGTATTGCTTTCGTCATCAACTGAGTCCCAAATTTGAAGCAATCAACTGTGTTTTCGCTGGGAATGGCATCACGCTTAAGAAGATCGTGTAAAGCAGCGTTTGAGGCTGTTGCTTTTGCTTTCATATCGGAAAAGGCTTTTGACGTTTTTGCATCAGTGACGGATAACCCATCAAAAACAATGAGATCATGGGCCTTGTACGCAGCATTCATGAAATTACGTGCAACACGATTGACCACCTCATCAAGGGAGTCATTGTGAGCAGGACGCTTTAGATCTGGACCTCCAATGTCAGGGTCTCCGTTTCTCTTTTTGGTGCTAGAATCGTCACCAAATCTAGCAGGTTCACATATTGATGTTGTGGTCTCGCCGACAGGTGGGGTCAGATTTGTACATGTATCCTGGTTTTGCTCGTTGTGACATAGAGTCCTACAGCAAAATCACGCTTTTAGATAAATTGGATACTAACCAACCAGCAAGTACAAATTACAACGATGAACACATACTTACTCGAGCAACTTTGCAGGTATCCTGTTTGGAAATTGCCGGTTAAAAGCACTGATTGTCCGAATGGTCGGCTGCACATACTCTTCCTCTGGTGGTATCTGCTTGACACATCCTGTAATTTTCTCGCAAATAACCATCAACTGTTTCCACTTTTCCTCACTTCGAACTTCCCCAACGCCCGCTTTGCGCTTCTTAGAATATTCAATACAATCATATCGGAGTTGGTTCAATATCCGTCGGAGCATCAAGGTCAATTTACGATCGTTCATTTTCGGAGTTGCGTCAATTGTTTTCACGTCATTCAGCATGTCCACAAGGTAGTCCGGGAAATGTAGAGAAGAGTACTTTTGCAACTTGCTGCAGCATTGTTTCAATGGCGCCAGATTTTGTGCCAGCTCAACTCCCTCAGAACTCTCAAGAATTGAATTACATGTTGCAACCATTTGCTCGATCCACCGCCGTCGAAAATATTTAGAATCGTTGCTCGTAATAATACTAACCATCCGTGTGAAAATATTTCGAAAGTGAAGAGTTGCTTCTGTAGTGCAATTTCCTGTCTTTATGGAGCGCTGGAAATTGTTGATCGTAGTTGCTGCTTCGCGCTTCGCCTTATCGATGTAAACTTTCAGATCTTTTTCACGCTGAACTTCAGAAACGGGCTTCATATTTAGAGATGAGTCCTTGACGCAATGGATGATTACTGCTGTTGGTTTATCGTGGACCACCGACCGCTCTGTTGAATGGATGGAACGCGGACTTTCGTCGTGTGCATTGGTGGATGCATCTGTCGTATAAATGTGGTTCATTTCTGCATGTTGGTTTCCGTCACTATTTGCTTCTATCATCTCCGTTCGTTGTGATATCGATGTATTATCATCATGTGATCTTGCATTATGACTAAGCTTTGTGTTTTGCACCATGGATATCAAATTTCTAAAGCAGTAAACAAAACAAGTTAGCTTATGTGTGTGTCAAGAAGAGCATATGTACTTACTCCAGTAACTCCACAGGTATCCTCTTCGGAAATTGCGAGTCAAATGCACCTAAACTTTGAATGGCCTGTGCAAGATACGATACAGAAAATTGATCATGACCTGGCGAAAGCTGCTTAATCCACGTGGTCAAAGACTCACAAATTAGTGTCAGTTGGTACCATTCCAGTTCAGTTCGCAGTGTCTGGGAAGTAGAATAGGTGACACAATCCTGTTGAAGTTGGTCCAGCAAGAAATGAGCTGAAACTGCTAATCTACTCAAATCCAGTCGATCATTCTGTTGTAAATACTCGACTGATTTTACATCGTTGTGCATGTCCATCAGGTAGTTCGGATATTGTGCAGCACAATACTGTTGTAAGTTAAGACTGCTCTCCCTGATTGGTGCTAGTAACTGGATTAGTTCTGGCTCGGTGCTGATGTCAAGAATATGGTTTAATCCCTTAACCACCCGCTCAATCCACAATCGGCTGTTCAAGTTGGGATCACGACTTAAGGCAGCTAATGTCATGTCGGTCGTGGACGCTATAAAGGTATTAACTACCTCTGCATTTGCTTTTCCAGTCTGGAACATATCACAAAATGCTGTTCTTTCAAGCAAATTCACGTTTGTTTCCCACCACTTCATTTTAGCAATTCGCGTCTCCAACAACGCGTTCGTCCCGTCCGTCTTACGTTCCTCTGTTTTCTTTGCATCATTGCCATCCTTCTCAGTCATTACTGTTGCATCAGCTAGTACTTGCTTCACTTCCTTCTCTGTATCACTTATTCCTTTACTTTCATTATTGGACTCACTGAGAGTTGTCATTGCAGCCATTAACACTGGTGCCTTGTTTTCAGCATCGCTTTGCCTTTCACTCGTATTCTCACTCACCAAATATAAGTTTAAACTTGTCGGTACAACCTCATCTGCGCTGCACTCTTCACGAGCAGTCTTTGTGTCGTTCTGAGCATCATTGAGCGTCATCATCACTTTCTCCTCACTGTTTGTGGACTCCACAGTCACACATCCCCCGTCCTTTGCTTCAGCAACAAGATCCGGTATTTCTCCATCCACAGTTTCGTCGTTCCTTTGCGCTGTTGGTTTCTCCAACACGTGAATACCTTCATCTCCGGCTGTGTCTTCATCTCCAAGACATTCACCTTCGTCCTCTACTGTCTCAGTCTCATTTCTCTCATCAGCGGTCACTGTGTCCGTCATTTCCACGTCAACATCATGCCTTTCATTATCACTACGTTGGTCTCCAGTCTCATCATCTGCACTATCTCTCTCGTCTCTAGCTTCTCCACTCCTTGACTCTTCCACTTTCACAGTAACTTTCTCCTCTCCCTCCACTTCAGTCTGCAAACTTTGAATTGGTTCTTCCCTTATTATCTCCATCTTCACTTGACAATTTTCTATTCCATCGTCTTCATCTTCCGTCTCAGTGTCTCCTTCATCTACTTCTTGTCCAGCCAAATTATTCCTGGCCAATGACAAGATTTCAGTGGTCGACGTGCTCACTTCGCTCTGCATCTGCTGAATATTGCCACATACGAGCGCCAATGCCGCAATCTCCGTCCATCCGATAACCTCCTGTTCTCGTTCCAGTAAGCGCAAATGCAGCTTCACGGCCGTCGCCGTTGTACACAATTGCTGCTCGACGTCTCGAAGACGCGCCAACATCAGCTAAGAAGTAGTGTCTGCTCACTTTTAAGTAGCAGTTGGATACTTAACTGATGATAATTTTACAGTACTTTCGGTACTGTAAAATCGGTGCGTTTTTTATTGCAACATTGTCTCATATTGGACTGTTTGTGTCCGTTTTCACCTCCAAGTTTTTATACATCCGAGTCTTTATAGAGGATTGCAGTGGGTTTTTGTGACGATTTGCGACAAGACTATATCAAAAATGAAGGGTTAACCTGTAATATCTAATAACAGCTTGATTTATGATTTGTTTGAGGTTGGATACTTATACGAAGTATCGATGCAAATGTGATACTTAAGTAAATTAAGTACATTGCAATTATTGTGTATAAAAGTAGATGACAACAATTGGAAATGGCTCGAAAGTGATTATGGCTCAAGCTTTGGCTGTCTACGAGCGTCACCTGGCCTGTGGTCGACACTTCAGGCCAATAATAACAACAGCATGTAGCCTCGTACCAGTGGATACTCTGCCAGCACGTGGCATGAGGATCACTCGCCCCAGGTGTAGTGTGCGCTGGATATATCAGCTTGGCCTTACCGCAGCTTTGATCTGAAGTTAGTCCACCATAATGTGTCCAACAGCCACTGGCTGTAGACAATGGGTAGGCATACGGATTGGCAGGCGACGTACAACTGAGGACGTTGCTGCCGACCGAAGTGTTCGACGCGAGTCAGCTGAGGACTTCGCAGTCATTTGATATCACAGACTGCATAAGGATTTAGAATAGCCAACTACATGTTCTAGAATGCATGTCCATATCAAGCAGCCTGTCGCTCTGATTGAGTGGACAGCAGAGCTTGAACGAGGACGGGCTGGTGATTGCCAGATTCATGGTATCGCTCACTCTACAATTTGCTTAGGCAAAACTACATCAGTACACTAGGCGACTACTTCCGTGCGGGTTGGCCCCCGCATCGCTGTGTGTTAAGTTTGCTTCATTTTCCCGGGTATACTATACCAGGGCACGCAGCGTGGTCAGGCAGTGGGCGCTGGCACGCGTCTACAATTACATGAAGGACACTACAATAGGAGCAAGAGCTTCCGGAGTAGTTTGCATTCGTTAATATTTTCATCATTAATCAACTTACCTCTTCGAGAACACCCCGGGTTTAGCGACAGAAAGCCCACTTCTCTGGTTATTGCATTTGTACATATCCACTTTGAACCTTACATTTGGTATTTTTTAGGTAATGGTACAGTGGATGCAACATTTTCAGAAAATGTATATTATTGTGATGAGTCTTACGGAAGAAGGAATGCTTCCAAGATAATGGGGACGAGTTCTTGAGCTTGACATTTACGCTTTCCAGGCTTCGACACACGACGTTTTGCCATGTCCACAAAGTCGTTGACCACGGAGAGAATCTGCTTCCGCTTATTGACGCCGGTAATAAGTTTAACAACGCTGCGAGGCTGCTTGGATTTGTAACGAATGTACAGCACGAAGTCGAAGCAGTACTGGCACGTGCATTGGGGTAAAAGGCTCACCGCGTCGAGAACTTTCCGGCGTAGATCTTCAAAATCGGTAAAAGATCGTTCCAACAGATAGAGTGAGTTTGCGGGTCCTGTCTGTGTTGAAGCAGGTATGTGGGTTGATTGTAGATGAACCACTAATTCGTACAGGAGCACTCCAGCGTTGCTGCACCGAGTGTTCTGGATGTCGATACGTGACACGGTCTTCAGAAATTCTACTGCAATATTTCCTTTCCAGCGTTGATGGGCTTCTGAGTCCAGCTGATGATGCAACTCGGGCTTCTCGTCTGAGTGAAGCACTCCAATGACCTCGCCGAGTCGATTGGGCACAGCAGCATCACAATCTCTCACCAATGACTTGAGCTGTTGTGGTCTTGGTTTGCTGGAGCTTGTTTCCATCGCTTCAAATTTTTTCTGTGCCTCCGTATTTTCCCTTCTGCTGATCAGAACATACCCCTGACGATATCTCACGAATCGTGCCTTGCGATTGGAACATTTTGCTACAACACGTTTCGACTATGGTACAGTCACAAGTGTAGCGAGATTACGTGACAGTTTGCGTAGTGATCGCGTTGGTGAATTGGTAAAAGCAAACAACCAATTGGTTCAAGCTACACAAAGAGTGCTGTGATTACATGACAGTGTATGTAGTGATTGCGTTGACAATGTCGAATCAATGAGCAAAGTTTGCGTCGACCACCTAGCGTTTGGGCTAGGACTAGATGATGTTATCACATAGGAATGGCAAGCATACAGTTGTAGGATGGGCAGATAGGTAACTTGTCTATGAGGTGATACATTATCCAATTTCCGAAATACCAAGTCAGTTAGCAATTTGCATTAGCAAGTACACGTCTTGCACAATGAAATCCCCTACCAAAGCAGACGTGTTGATCGAGGAGTTTGAGGAGGACTGGGAAAATGACCGCGGCGACATGCCTGAAGTCGATTATCAAGATTTCATGAAGCACCAACGGTTCATATTCTACGCTCTGATGTATCTCAATGGCACTGCCTTATGGGCTTACTTCTCGTTCCTGAGCACCCAAGACTACTTTGGACAGCGATTTGCGAACTCAGGGATGGATTTTTCTTTTTTGACAACACTCTGTCAGAGTTGGCCTATGGTCATCGCCCAGACTTTTCAGACGCTGACGGGCCTGGAGAAGACACTAGGACAGAGCATGCGCATGTACATTCGGCTACGTTGGTTTTTTCATTTCGTCAGCACTCGTTATAGTCTTTTGTGTCGTCGAGTTTGCGAACGAGCAAACTAGTGCCATCTTAGTGCTAATTTGTATCGGCATTACAGGGGTTTGCAGTGCTCTCACGGAATCAACATACTACTCCATGGCTGCTCTACTTCCGGACCCGAAGTTCACGACATCTGTCCAAATCGGTAATGGTGCGGCTGGGATCGTCAATGTAACGATCCTCACGGTGTTGAGGCTTGTGGTTGGTGGGACACAAGAAAACAGTGACTTGACGACATTGTCATTTTACCTATTCTTTGGTCTCCTTCTGGTTATCGTCATCTCCGCTATCGTGCTTTACCACTACTTGATGTCGTTACCATGCATCACCTATCTTATGGTAACGAGAAAGCAACGATCGGTATAACATCGTGCTCAACTTCGTGCTCGGCCTCTCAAATGGTCTGCTGACTACAGTTACGATGCGCCAAGCCCCCACACTTCTCTGTGCCGAAGACCGAGAAACGGGTGGTTCGTTGATAGCACTATTTTTCTTCTGGGGTGTCACCCTAGGCTCTACGCTTGGGTTTGTTGTAGATGAATACAATATTCTTGGCGTTTAGTGTCAATGCCATCGCTGCCAAGCTGCTGGTCTTTAAAAACGTTAATAGGTTTTACAGTTAGGTTTACTGTTAACCGAGATCATACATGTGTTGTAGTCCACACCACAAAAAAAAACAATAACTACAGTTTAAAACAGCAACGTTTTCAAATTGTGTGGTGTACATCAAATTCTTGTCATTTTCATCTTCTTTGTCGAAGATGCAAGTGGAGGAAGACCCAAGCAGCCAATTCGTCGATTTTACGAACGCCACCGACTCGGAGCAGTTCGTTTCAGACGTAGAACAAGCTCTGATCGGTTGGCATTTGGCCAATAAAGGACATGCGTCGTTGGAGGCGCTAGCAGCGTCTGAATCCAAGCGTCTCTCTGTGTCCCACCTCAATCGTCCCGCTTCTGCCGTCTGGACAAGGAATTGCAGTTCCATCTACCCGGACACAAGACACCCAAGAGTTATGTACTGTCTCTGTTCGTAGCGCACCATCAGATCGAAGGAGAAGAAGTTCCGACGAGAAAAGTCAAGAAATGGCAAGAAGGACTGGAACATTTTACGCCTACGATGCTATCCGTGGCGGATACGAGCAGGGATTTTCAATGGGGACTGGAGACTGGAGAAGAAAGAGAATGTAGTGTGGACCACACGTCAGTCTTTGACGATGAGGAGTTTGTGTTTAGTAAAAAGACGGCGTTTAAGAATGTTCAGAAATGGTTCGGAGTGGACGAGTTTTTATTACTAAGCAGAGCATCACCACATGAGAAGAAAGTGATGAAGGAGGAAAGTGGTGAAGAAGATACCGAGAAAGTGGAGGTTGATGATGAGGAGACCATGGCAGATATTCACGTGGATCAGAACGAAGCGGGGATGTTGCTGTCGGCACTCACGATGGCGTTGAATAACTGCAATTGCACTATACCGGCGTTTGTTCCGGTGTTTGAACCTTCTCGTGGTACGTGGATTGGATCGGCTGTGCCTGGTGCTACTGGTAATGTCTCGATGTCGTTTGATACGGACTCGGTTCCGGAACTGAATCCTAATCAGAGTTGCATCAGCGGTCTACTCGACTTTTTCAAGGTGAAATTGCAATTATCACCGCAAGTGGAAGAAAAATGTCGTGTCCAGGCCGACGAGTCCGGTGATCTTGCTATCGGCATGATGGTATCAGCTTCGTTCGGGTATTCATGGGATCGAAAGAGTGATCCTAGGGAAGTAGTTACGCCAGAGAATCCTCTAGCGTGGAGAACGTTGGAATCGGAGCTGCCAGCGAAGGACCAACACAACATTCGCCAAATCACTCATAAACTTTTTGGCAAAGGCCATCCTACCCCGTTGCTTGGAACGTCTACTACTCCTTTGGACGGAATGAATCTTACAGTCAGTTGGCCTCACCTGCGTGAAGGAACGTATGTCGACAATGTAGTGCACTCAACACTGGACCCTAATTCGGCTCCTCAATGGATGCTAAGTGTGCGTTTTCAAAATTTGCTATCAGAAAACGAGCGGAAACCGCAACTTCCGCTAAGCAAACGAATGGCGAATCTCGTACAAGTTTATTCCAATTCGAGGGAATTAAACAAGGATATTTTGGTGTCCGAGTTGGCACCACCTATGCCTGTCGCTCCTTCCCCTTCCAAACCACCTGCTGTTCCAGCAATACCAAGTGCAGATGAGTCCGGCGAGGCAGCAGTAGTACAACCACCACCAAGCATTCCTGAATCGATTCCTGCTGCTCGTGGTGCTGCCGTGGTGCTCGGCAACGCCATATCAAGCTTAGTCTCAGTTGCAACTTGGAAAGGCTCAGATGTGGAAGAGATCAGACAGATTGTTTCAGAGTTATTCGATGAAGTCGTGGAAACTGGCCACAGCGCAGGGATTTCTCTACCAACTATGCCAAGTGCTATTCAACACGGCGCACCATTGGGAGAACTGGTTTCTATCCTAGCCACAAGGATGGCACAACTTCGTACGTGTGTCAACTGCACAGTGAAAACGAGTAATATGTTGTCTGACTTAGTATTCGTATGGTTTTGATGTGAAACAGACAGCATCAACTCGATGTCGTTGCTGTGGGTCGAGTTCGTGAAAGCTTTGAGAGAGCGATGGTTTCAACAGCAATTGCTTCCTTTCATGGTACGGTACTTGATATATGAAAGCTGTAATTTTGAGTGGTCATTTAACTTTTGTTCCTGTGGTTGACAGAGTACCAATTCGAAAGAAGGAGAAATTGATCACAACACAAGCTCGCACTCTTTGGACACGTTATTCCTTCTGGACTCAGATGCGATTCAAATCCCACCACCGGATTTCCGCCACTGCCTTCTACATCAAAAACTCCAATTGCTTAATTGCTGCATTCTCAGGTAAGGCGAAATTGTCGATTATCTCTCACGCTTCCATGCATTCTAACTTTTGATTATGTTAAATATGTTTAGAGAAGCTCAAGAATCAAAGTCAATCAATACATGCGACAGAGGACAAACTAGTTCTAACACAGCAGGAATTACCACTGCCAATGCGACAGTATCGAGTGAAGAGGAAGCCGATGGTGGTAGTCCAAGCGATGATGAATTTTTCGATTCACTCGAACAAGATAACGTACCTCTACCATCACCGCCGCGAGCGACTCGACAATCAGAGGGTATTCTCCGTGAATCACCAGGGGTTCTTTGTCTCCAGACAAACGAACCACTAATGGAGCCAGTGACCCAGATTGCTGTTCCAATGACAGAAGACGTGGCAAAGCAACAGCAAGACCTCCTTACTCGCTTAGGTGTGAGTGTGGAATCGGATAAATTACGACAGCAAATTCAGAGTACAGCTCTCATTTCGGATATGCAGGCCTTTAAAGCTGCCAACCCGCGCTGTTGTCTCGCAGATTTTATTCGTTGGTATTCGCCAAAGGACTGGATTGCGTTTGAAACTGCTATTGATCCAGCGCAGACTGATTTACCGTTGGAAGGCCGAGGTGTATGGTGGTTTGAACACAGCATGGAATGCTCTCGGAGCGCATGCGCTTCGGACCGGGCCATGAGCATCTGTGGCAGCAAATGTGGGAAACAAGTATGCCAGTCCCCGCTAGTCGTCAAAAACGTTTGTTTGATCCGCTACAAGAGTCTGAAAAGGTTTACCATTACATGGAGACTCTATCGCCGCACGAACTCTTTCATCAGATGCTAGCAGGTGTTATTTCAAGCAGTGTCTTTGCGTTGGAGACTGCGCTACCTGTGCGTGTCTCGTCCGATGTGCTGCCAGTAGTATACCGCGCCATGCAGAACCTTCGGTCGTGGGGGACCGCGCTATCGCGCTGTTGGATGAAGCTCTAGCTGAGTCGCAAGTGGCATTTCCTGCTGCTGGAAGAAGCAAGCAAAAGCTTGGTGGTGGGCAGGAGCAGTCGATAGCAGCTGCACATCAAGATCAACAGCTCCAGGTCGCATTTGAAATGGCATTAGACGCTTGCTGGAAGCTTGTACACTCACTCGAGGCTGTGGAAGCGATGGTAACGAAGGCATTGGCTCTTCTTCACTACTTTTCGGTCTCAAAAGAAGGAGACGCTTCTTTGGAGCTCGTGAATTTCATGCTGTTGCCGACCCATTCTCATCGCCAACAGTTTGAGATTTCGGAACTGTTGAAACAGGAGCATATGCGGCAACAGGTCGCTTCGCTTGTGCTGACCAACCCCACAGTGACAGATGTAGAGCCCATGGCCGTTCCCGTACAACGTGAATATGTGCTGCGGTGTATCTGTCCACGTCCGTTCCTGCGAGAATATTACGGTGATTTTACACTTGAAGAAGATGAGGTTGAAGCAGGTGGAATACAGCCTGACCAAGAGCAGGAAGATAGCCCTCTGGTGGTTTGCCGGATGTATGCTGCTTTCAAAAAGAGTACCGTGCGCTTCGCATTGGTTTTGGCGGAGTCGGAGTTCTAAGCGGATGCAAATTATTACAATTATCATCACCAGAATGATATATTTTTTATCAAATCAGTCATGTCTTACAAGCAGTAATATGGAGGGGATGACACTTTGTGCCTCCAAGACTTGAACTTTCATGGGGGTTTCTTATGAACTACTTGCTTGAGTGAGTTCTTGCAGACATCTTGGAACTTAGAACGATGTCCTAGCGGTTCATTTTCGCCTCTCTTCCTACATCTCTGCTGGTTCAGTTTTATCACTCTCCATGGATTTTGTTTGATGTATTTAGTGACGATCGCTTGTGGTATTTATTGGGAACTTAACGGGGACCTTCTTAGTTAAATATTTTTCTGATTGGTTCAGTCACGAACACGATCATAACTTCGCTGGCGAGACTTGCTACGAACCCTCTCTCTCTCGCGGTGAACCCGATCTCGACGCTGTCAGCTTCAATAATTGAGAGTAACGTCGGCTACCTTCATGTCGGTAGTACTCTCATTTCTGACCTCCCTAAAGCACAGCTGACATGTCAAGCTTTCTAGTGATTCGCGTGGATAACACGAACGTCTCGTTCTTCTGGGATTGGATAGATCCAGCAATCGTAGATGTTAATTTGATGACATCCATGCTGCACCCGGCGCTAGCTACAACTTTTCCATACTGTTTTGATCTACTGCGTATCTATGGTGGAGAGCAAACCAATTTTTATCAGTGCCGTGGCATGACCATGTCTTATCGAATGCACCATTGGATAACTGGCCAATCCTTCAGTCTGTCGTTTCTTGTGACCCGTTTCCAAACCTTGGTTTCCTCTCGAGTTTGAAGATGAGTACAGTGGAATTAAGGACGTATAACGTTCTGACAGCGATGACTTTCTTTTGTAGATGTTTTCGTTCTCGCTTGTATGTAAGCAAAGGCCATGCTGTTTAACAAATACCACACTGCATGTACATGATATCCCTTGCTTGGCTCTTAATTAATTTCGTTGGGTTTGATCTTAGATCATGAATCAAAATGCTGCTGTGAACACGAGTCCAAGGCTTCGTACTTCATTTCACACATTGATGAATACGTTCCCGCCAAGCTGTTGATCCCGCTGTCACTTTGGACTCTTAAAACTCGTGAAAATTACTGCGCAACGATCTATACAATTTGAAGAAAAGAAGATACCCCAGCGACTTTGGGAAGACCACTAAGTGAGACTAATGTGTAAAAGCTTCCTTGTCGATAAACTATACATACATGTAGATAAGAAAACTTAGTTTATCACGAGTTGAGCGGTTATCTCCATTATTTGTGGCGTAACATGAGTCGGGGTGGACGATGGTCTGCGCAGCATCGTACACAGCGTATCAGCCTATCATTCTGTGGGTATGCCTTTTGGTGGCTCGTCATTCTTGTGATTCATCTCGTCGCGTGTGTTTACAATATCGGTTTTGCTAAGCTGTACTGGGGGTTTGAACTAACCTTGTTCAGCTTTCTGCTTAATTTTAATGGTATTGGGATGGCTCCTCACCATTATCACACGATCGCGTATGTATACATGATGTTAGCTGCGGTTCACGGGGTAAGTGGAGTGATCATGCTTGGTGCTCCATTTTGGCCACGGATAGCGGCATCTTTGCGAAAAACAAAACGTATGAACTTGAACTCTGGTCAAACTACTGGCACAGGAGAATCTATCGATGCACGTGATATCAATCAGTCCGTTCGAGTTTCTTCCACTTCCTCACATCACATATTACGTTTTATCTTGACAGTATACCATAAGTTTTGGTAGCAAACATGGAGCACTTGGAGTAAATGACGGACACATTCCACATCGTTTTGCTCTGTCGAGAACTCATCGAGGTGGCACTACAGACAGCTCAAGCTATCCGAATGAGCAAATATCTACCACGAATACTTCTAAAATCGATTTTATGTGAGTTTACTCGTTATTAACTGTTGGTCGTCTCTATTCGTATACTCTCGATGGTTTTGGCAAGACGAAGCTCGACGTCGGTTTGCAGCGATCGTCTGTGATTGTGTTTTGAATCTGACGACTACAATGGGAGTCTCTCTCATTATAATGCTAAGTTATGTTGCCGAGTACGACATCAATAGCTTTAGATGGCAACTATTGGACGATGATGACTGGTTTTCTCAATGCTAAATGAAGCACGAGTGATTTTGGTGATGTCGTGGTTGACCTAGCAACCCGAGTCATTTTCTCATTGGGTTTAATTGTTACCACCTCTGACATGAAAGAACTACTACACTATACGCC
>VOQZ01002235.1:0-17415 GCA_008079305.1 Phytophthora palmivora
CACTTGTTGGTTCGATCCAACGACCTTTGGGTTATGAGCCCAACACGCTTCCCTGCGCCAAAGTGCTAGCTCAATCATACCAACATCCACTCACACTCAAACATGCGCTACAGCGACCTACACACAAAGTCACAATCGCACGCGTGCGCTCAGCACAAACCGACAATCCACGACTCTCACCGTCCTCTCAAACCACAGATATTCCACTGCGAACGTTTCGCCACCAAGACCACTCACAGCCTCATTCTGCCATACCATAGCTGCGCGATCAGCGGCACGCTCATACGAACATCCACACACCACGAAACGGCTTTCCTATCTTCTTGATAACGACTACGACGTGCTGAGACGTCAAATGTTTGCGCTTTCGATCGATTCGATCGCGTGGGCCCAATCCAGAGACGTTGAGTCTTGCGTTTGCACGGTCCGTGTGGCTTTCATACACGCTACTGCGGCGCAAAATGACCACCAACGCAGCGTACAAGCATACGAAACGGCCTTGGAAGCATTCCCTCGCTAAAGCGGTAAAACGCGATGCGCCAAACCGAGTGAGAAAAGATAGCACTTGTTGGTCTCGATCCAACGACCTTTGGGTTATGAGCCCAACACGCTTCCTCTGCGCCAAAGTGCTAGCTCAATCATACCAACATCCACTCACACTCAAACATGCGCTACAGCGACCTACACACAAATAGTCACAATCGCACGCGTGCGCTCAGCACAAACCGACAATCCACGACTCTCACCGTCCTCTCAAACCACAGATATTCCACTGCGAACGTTTCGCCACCAAGACCACTCACAGCCTCATTCTGCCATACCATAGCTGCGCGATCATCGGCACGCTCATACGAACATCCACACACCACGAAACGGCTTTCCTATCTTCTTGATAACGACTACGACGTGCTGAGACGTCAAATGTTTGCGCTATTCGATCTATTCGATCGCGGTGGGGCCCAATCAGAGACGTTGAGTCTTGCGTTTGCACGGTCCGTGTGGCTTTCATACACGCTACTGCGCGCAAAATGACCACCAACGCAGCGTACAAGCATACGAAACGGCCTTGGAAGCATTCCCTCGCTAAAGCGGTAAAACGCGATGCGCCAAACCGAGTGAGAAAAGATAGCACTTGTTGGTCTCGATCCAACGACCTTTGGGTTATGAGCCCAACACGCTTCCTCTGCGCCAAAGTGCTAGCTCAATCATACCAACATCCACTCACACTCAAACATGCGCTACAGCGACCTACACACAAATAGTCACAATCGCACGCGTGCGCTCAGCACAAACCGACAATCCACGACTCTCACCGTCCTCTCAAACCACAGATATTCCACTGCGAACGTTTCGCCACCAAGACCACTCACAGCCTCATTCTGCCATACCATAGCTGCGCGATCAGCGGCACGCTCATACGAACATCCACACACCACGAAACGGCTTTCCTATCTTCTTGATAACGACTACGACGTGCTGAGACGTCAAATGTTTGCGCTATTCGATCGCGGTGGGCCCAATCCAGAGACGTTGAGTCTTGCGTTTGCACGGTCCGTGTGGCTTTCATACACGCTACTGCGGCGCAAAATGACCACCAACGCAGCGTACAAGCATACGAAACGGCCTTGGAAGCATTCCCTCGCTAAAGCGGTAAAACGCGATGCGCCAAACCGAGTGAGAAAAGATAGCACTTGTTGGTCTCGATCCAACGACCTTTGGGTTATGAGCCCAACACGCTTCCTCTGCGCCAAAGTGCTAGCTCAATCATACCAACATCCACTCACACTCAAACATGCGCTACAGCGACCTACACACAAATAGTCACAATCGCACGCGTGCGCTCAGCACAAACCGACAATCCACGACTCTCACCGTCCTCTCAAACCACAGATATTCCACTGCGAACGTTTCGCCACCAAGACCACTCACAGCCTCATTCTGCCATACCATAGCTGCGCGATCATCAGCGGCACGCTCATACGAACATCCACACACCACGAAACGGCTTTCCTATCTTCTTGATAACGACTACGACGTGCTGAGACGTCAAATGTTTGCGCTATTCGATCATCGATCGCGGTGGGGCCCAATCCAGAGACGTTGAGTCTTGCGTTTGCACGGTCCGTGTGGCTTTCATACACGCTACTGCGGCGCAAAATGACCACCAACGCAGCGTACAAGCATACGAAACGGCCTTGGAAGCATTCCCTCGCTAAAGCGGTAAAACGCGATGCGCCAAACCGAGTGAGAAAAGATAGCACTTGTTGGTCTCGATCCAACGACCTTTGGGTTATGAGCCCAACACGCTTCCTCTGCGCCAAAGTGCTAGCTCAATCATACCAACATCCACTCACACTCAAACATGCGCTACAGCGACCTACACAAATAGTCACAATCGCACGCGTGCGCTCAGCACAAACCGACAATCCACGACTCTCACCGTCCTCTCAAACCACAGATATTCCACTGCGAACGTTTCGCCACCAAGACCACTCACAGCCTCATTCTGCCATACCATAGCTGCGCGATCAGCGGCACGCTCATACGAACATCCACACACCACGAAACGGCTTTCCTATCTTCTTGATAACGACTACGACGTGCTGAGACGTCAAATGTTTGCGCTATTCGATCTATTCGATCGCGGTGGGGCCCAATTCAGAGACGTTGAGTCTTGCGTTTGCACGGTCCGTGTGGCTTTCATACACGCTACTGCGGCGCAAAATGACCACCAACGCAGCGTACAAGCATACGAAACGGCCTTGGAAGCATTCCCTCGCTAAAGCGGTAAAACGCGATGCGCCAAACCGAGTGAGAAAAGATAGCACTTGTTGGTCTCGATCCAACGACCTTTGGGTTATGAGCCCAACACGCTTCCTCTGCGCCAAAGTGCTAGCTCAATCATACCAACATCCACTCACACTCAAACATGCGCTACAGCGACCTACACACAATAGTCACAATCGCACGCGTGCGCTCAGCACAAACCGACAATCCACGACTCTCACCGTCCTCTCAAACCACAGATATTCCACTGCGAACGTTTCGCCACCAAGACCACTCACAGCCTCATTCTTCCATACCATAGCTGCGCGATCAGCGGCACGCTCATACGAACATCCACACACCACGAAACGGCTTTCCTATCTTCTTGATAACGACTACGACGTGCTGAGACGTCAAATGTTTGCGCTATTCGATCGATCGCGGTGGGCCCAATTCAGAGACGTTGAGTCTTGCGTTTGCACGGTCCGTGTGGCTTTCATACACGCTACTGCGGCGCAAAATGACCACCAACGCAGCGTACAAGCATACGAAACGGCCTTGGAAGCATTCCCTCGCTAAAGCGGTAAACGCGATGCGCCAAACCGAGTGAGAAAAGATAGCACTTGTTGGTCTCGATCCAACGACCTTTGGGTTATGAGCCCAACACGCTTCCTCTGCGCCAAAGTGCTAGCTCAATCATACCAACATCCACTCACACTCAAACATGCGCTACAGCGACCTACACACAATAGTCACAATCGCACGCGTGCGCTCAGCACAAACCGACAATCCACGACTCTCACCGTCCTCTCAAACCACAGATATTCCACTGCGAACGTTTCGCCACCAAGACCACTCACAGCCTCATTCTGCCATACCATAGCTGCGCGATCAGCGGCACGCTCATACGAACATCCACACACCACGAAACGGCTTTCCTATCTTCTTGATAACGACTACGACGTGCTGAGACGTCAAATGTTTGCGCTATTCGATCGATCGCGGTGGGGCCCAATCCAGAGACGTTGAGTCTTGCGTTTGCACGGTCCGTGTGGCTTTCATACACGCTACTGCGGCGCAAAATGACCACCAACGCAGCGTACAAGCATACGAAACGGCCTTGGAAGCATTCCCTCGCTAAAGCGGTAAAACGCGATGCGCCAAACCGAGTGAGAAAAGATAGCACTTGTTGGTCTCGATCCAACGACCTTTGGGTTATGAGCCCAACACGCTTCCTCTGCGCCAAAGTGCTAGCTCAATCATACCAACATCCACTCACACTCAACATGCGCTACAGCGACCTACACACAAATAGTCACAATCGCACGCGTGCGCTCAGCACAAACCGACAATCCACGACTCTCACCGTCCTCTCAAACCACAGATATTCCACTGCGAACGTTTCGCCACCAAGACCACTCACAGCCTCATTCTGCCATACCATAGCTGCGCGATCAGCGGCACGCTCATACGAACATCCACACACCACGAAACGGCTTTCCTATCTTCTTGATAACGACTACGACGTGCTGAGACGTCAAATGTTTGCGCTATTCGATCGATCGCGGTGGGGCCCAATCCAGAGACGTTGAGTCTTGCGTTTGCACGGTCCGTGTGGCTTTCATACACGCTACTGCGGCGCAAAATGACCACCAACGCAGCGTACAAGCATACGAAACGGCCTTGGAAGCATTCCCTCGCTAAAGCGGTAAAACGCGATGCGCCAAACCGAGTGAGAAAAGATAGCACTTGTTGGTCTCGATCCAACGACCTTTGGGTTATGAGCCCAACACGCTTCCTCTGCGCCAAAGTGCTAGCTCAATCATACCAACATCCACTCACACTCAAACATGCGCTACAGCGACCTACACACAAATAGTCACAATCGCACGCGTGCGCTCAGCACAAACCGACAATCCACGACTCTCACCGTCCTCTCAAACCACAGATATTCCACTGCGAACGTTTCGCCACCAAGACCACTCACAGCCTCATTCTGCCATACCATAGCTGCGCGATCAGCGGCACGCTCATACGAACATCCACACACCACGAAACGGCTTTCCTATCTTCTTGATAACGACTACGACGTGCTGAGACGTCAAATGTTTGCGCTATTCTATTCGATCGCGGTGGGGCCCAATCCAGAGACGTTGAGTCTTGCGTTTGCACGGTCCGTGTGGCTTTCATACACGCTACTGCGGCGCAAAATGACCACCAACGCAGCGTACAAGCATACGAAACGGCCTTGGAAGCATTCCCTCGCTAAAGCGGTAAAACGCGATGCGCCAACCGAGTGAGAAAAGATAGCACTTGTTGGTCTCGATCCAACGACCTTTGGGTTATGAGCCCAACACGCTTCCTCTGCGCCAAAGTGCTAGCTCAATCATACCAACATCCACTCACACTCAAAATGCGCTACAGCGACCTACACACAAATAGTCACAATCGCACGCGTGCGCTCAGCACAAACCGACAATCCACGACTCTCACCGTCCTCTCAAACCACAGATATTCCACTGCGAACGTTTCGCCACCAAGACCACTCACAGCCTCATTCTGCCATACCATAGCTGCGCGATCAGCGGCACGCTCATACGAACATCCACACACCACGAAACGGCTTTCCTATCTTCTTGATAACGACTACGACGTGCTGAGACGTCAAATGTTTGCGCTATTCGATCTATCGATCGCGGTGGGGCCCAATCCAGAGACGTTGAGTCTTGCGTTTGCACGGTCCGTGTGGCTTTCATACACGCTACTGCGGCGCAAAATGACCACCAACGCAGCGTACAAGCATACGAAACGGCCTTGGAAGCATTCCCTCGCTAAAGCGGTAAAACGCGATGCGCCAAACCGAGTGAGAAAAGATAGCACTTGTTGGTCTCGATCCAACGACCTTTGGGTTATGAGCCCAACACGCTTCCTCTGCGCCAAAGTGCTAGCTCAATCATACCAACATCCACTCACACTCAAACATGCGCTACAGCGACCTACACACAAATAGTCACAATCGCACGCGTGCGCTCAGCACAAACCGACAATCCACGACTCTCACCGTCCTCTCAACCACAGATATTCCACTGCGAACGTTTCGCCACCAAGACCACTCACAGCCTCATTCTGCCATACCATAGCTGCGCGATCAGCGGCACGCTCATACGAACATCCACACACCACGAAACGGCTTTCCTATCTTCTTGATAACGACTACGACGTGCTGAGACGTCAAATGTTTGCGCTATTCGCTATCGATCGGTGGGGCCCAATCCAGAGACGTTGAGTCTTGCGTTTGCACGGTCCGTGTGGCTTTCATACACGCTACTGCGGCGCAAAATGACCACCAACGCAGCGTACAAGCATACGAAACGGCCTTGGAAGCATTCCCTCGCTAAAGCGGTAAAACGCGATGCGCCAAACCGAGTGAGAAAGATAGCACTTGTTGGTCTCGATCCAACGACCTTTGGGTTATGAGCCCAACACGCTTCCTCTGCGCCAAAGTGCTAGCTCAATCATACCAACATCCACTCACACTCAAACATGCGCTACAGCGACCTACACACAAATAGTCACAATCGCACGCGTGCGCTCAGCACAAACCGACAATCCACGACTCTCACCGTCCTCTCAAACCACAGATATTCCACTGCGAACGTTTCGCCACCAAGACCACTCACAGCCTCATTCTGCCATACCATAGCTGCGCGATCAGCGGCACGCTCATACGAACATCCACACACCACGAAACGGCTTTCCTATCTTCTTGATAACGACTACGACGTGCTGAGACGTCAAATGTTTGCGCTATTCGATCGCGGTGGGGCCCAATCCAGAGACGTTGAGTCTTGCGTTTGCACGGTCCGTGTGGCTTTCATACACGCTACTGCGGCGCAAAATGACCACCAACGCAGCGTACAAGCATACGAAACGGCCTTGGAAGCATTCCCTCGCTAAAGCGGTAAAACGCGATGCGCCAAACCGAGTGAGAAAAGATAGCACTTGTTGGTCTCGATCCAACGACCTTTGGGTTATGAGCCCAACACGCTTCCTCTGCGCCAAAGTGCTAGCTCAATCATACCAACATCCACTCACACTCAAACATGCGCTACAGCGACCTACACACAAATAGTCACAATCGCACGCGTGCGCTCAGCACAAACCGACAATCCACGACTCTCACCGTCCTCTCAAACCACAGATATTCCACTGCGAACGTTTCGCCACCAAGACCACTCACAGCCTCATTCTGCCATACCATAGCTGCGCGATCAGCGGCACGCTCATACGAACATCCACACACCACGAAACGGCTTTCCTATCTTCTTGATAACGACTACGACGTGCTGAGACGTCAAATGTTTGCGCTATTCGATCTATTCGATCGCGGTGGGGCCCAATCCAGAGACGTTGAGTCTTGCGTTTGCACGGTCCGTGTGGCTTTCATACACGCTACTGCGGCGCAAAATGACCACCAACGCAGCGTACAAGCATACGAAACGGCCTTGGAAGCATTCCCTCGCTAAAGCGGTAAAACGCGATGCGCCAAACCGAGTGAGAAAGATAGCACTTGTTGGTCTCGATCCAACGACCTTTGGGTTATGAGCCCAACACGCTTCCTCTGCGCCAAAGTGCTAGCTCAATCATACCAACATCCACTCACACTCAAACATGCGCTACAGCGACCTACACACAAATAGTCACAATCGCACGCGTGCGCTCAGCACAAACCGACAATCCACGACTCTCACCGTCCTCTCAAACCCACAGATATTCCACTGCGAACGTTTCGCCACCAAGACCACTCACAGCCTCATTCTGCCATACCATGACTGGGCGACTAGCTGCATACATCATGGTGTCCCTTCCTGCCGTGATACCGTTTGAGCGCTAACTGTAGCTGTTGGTGAACTCATTCCGATGCCATGACTTTATTAGCGAGGCCGATGTGGACATATAGTATGTTAGTGAAGAAGACGCGACGCGGGAGACAGAACAACCTCCTTCCGAGTAGGTATGGCGCATTCAGACCATGTCATCACTGCCAAAACCGCTATATTTAGAGGCTAGCTGCATTGGATAAACAAGCAGCGGTTTACGAACGACTACGACGAAGCTTCCTATAGGCAGCTGCCATAGAGGCTGCTTTCTTCTAACCTTTTCGCATACTAGTTGGAGCATGCGTCGCAGATGAGCGATGATGTCTGATTGCAATGTTTGACATTGGCAAATCGCTGTATGAGATCACGAAGAAGGACAGAATTAACTGCGTTTGGAACGGTCGCACAGTAGATTAGTTGAATTTTGATAAAGTGAGGGTGTTAATGGCCCGGAAGCTCCACATGAATGTTTGCCTCACTGACGCTGACTCCCGAGTATCAAAACTGCGCATCAAATGAACCAGATTTTGAGTAGAAGAACATGGAGTGAATGGTTCAGAGCGAAACTAAGATGATCGTTAATTTCTCATTGATGCCCTAGCTCGTAGAAGTCCCAAAGGACGATTTAGAATGATATGGCGCGCTAAACTTATAAACTCCTATACAAAGATGTCGTCGAATTCATCAAATTGCTGACAGCGGGATATAAGGTGTATTTTGCGCTGGGAACCTGAAGAAACTGTCGACATCCACGCCAAACGACAAGCAAGGAACGTCTCGATGTCCAACGCCAGGGGTAATAGAAAAAAGTGAAAGTGGAGGCCTGTGCGCAGTAGGGAAGATGACGTGCTCAACGTGCAACAGTGGCACTCATCGTGTCAAATATTGCACCAGGTCAAACCCGGCGAGATTGAGGATCATCTGCGCGAGTGGCATGAACAGCGAGCTGTAACGCAGGCAGGATACGCACTTCTTCATTTATTTATCAACAAGATGCTCCTCTATTATCAAAAGAATCTCAGGAAACAGTCGGCAGTTGCCATGTTGAGATTGAGAATTTCTTGGTGCTCGACAAGGTGCTGCTAGACTCTGACATTGCTAGACTCTCTCTTGGGATGTACTTGTAGAAAAATGGATTTCCCATTCGACTGGATACATATCTGCCTCGACCGTTGTCCACTTTCAATGGAATCATACTCGCAGTAACGCGGAGAATATGGTTCGGCACTATCCAAAGTTACAATGCTGTTGGACCATTGTTGCTAAGTAACACTCCGACACGGATTTTTGGCGGCGTAGACGAACCGTTGATAACGGTGCGTGATAGAACGTCTAGGCTACTCTGTATGCGCTATTCTATTCTAGCTAAATTATACGACAACCGCGCCTAATGGGACCTACGGATCTCACGATAGAAGGTAAGCAGCTGAATACACAGTGGAGGTCTTAGAAGACGGTGGCCGCGGTCAACATTTGGTGCACGATGAATTAAGGACAGTGACACCAGAGACTGGGCCCGTTAATGATGATGGAATCGTGGTGAGAATACTGCACGAGCGAAAGCAATGGAGGCAGGAATGTCTGGACACCTCGTGGACCAACTACGGAATCTGCTGTTTCAGTACCAGTATGTCTTCCGTGTGACTTTTAGTAGGATCCCCCGATCCGAGTTGACCGCTTTGCGTTCGTGTTTAAGAAGGAACGACGCCAGTCCGAATTAATGCTCGGCATTACTCACTTGCGCACATGCAATTTCTGGACTAACATATTGATGAGTTGTTGGAGAATGGACTCGCGTACACAAACCCGAGCAGCAGGTGGGCTTCCACTAAAGGTTAATAAGGAAGAGTGCGCAGGGCGAGATGATTAAGAAGGCTTCTTGGCTAGGTTGCAAAACTAAAAGTAAGTTGGATTGAATAAGTTTAAAGTCCTGCCTGCTGCTTACTCTGCTACACTACCTTCTGCTCCACGAGCAGCAGCCTCCTATCCAAAACAGATCTTCAGCTATTGAAGAAAAGTTGAGGCTGTGAGACTCGAACCCACAGCATAGACATTGCTAGAGTCGCAACTAAACCGACTCGCTACCATGTGTCAGTCTTATCCCAAATCTACCAATCCATGTTAGCATCCCAGCCGCATGATGGAAGACGCAATCTGCGGCAGGTGGATTACGCGAACATCCTTGCGGGTACGCACGCGTCATCACATCCGCCAACATCCACCTCCTCGTATCGCTGCAAAAACAAGCCCGGATACATACAGTATGACGGTTGATACCCGCACAGTCAGTGAGAGGACGGATCCTATCCCATGGCCAAAGCCAGTCCTAGAATCTGCGTTAGGATTGCTGGAGAGCTTAACTTCACATCAAATTGATTTCGCGGCTATTGATAGCTCCCGCTGCATCGCGACTCGCACGAAATCTTCTCTATTATGACCCGCCGTGGGGTTATTACACCATCCCTAATACTGATTGGCGAAACCGATGCATTCGCGTACTGTCAGCACGTAGTGGAGGAAGCTTTTCAAACGATGCTGTATCAAGACGTGTTAGCGTGACTCGGTGATCCTGGGATACGCACCCGACCCGGAAAATTTGTTGGAGGAGTTGGGAGTGCGTTCTTGCGGCGTGTGGGGTGTTGAGCAAAACCTCCATCCAAAGAAATGCTACTTGTATCTCCCAGAAGAGAGACGGTGCAGCAAGGTCATAAGCAAGGAAGACATTTGCCATTGCCCCTCGAGGGTTCAGGGCCTCGTGGCCATGCAAGACCCAAACGATGCTCATCAACTACAACAATTTACATGTGCAGTTATCTGGATGCGCCAAATACCCCGCAGTACATGCAAACGATGCCACCCTTGCTTGCTGTAATCGAAGTAGCAGCCAATTAACAAGGACACAAGGCAAAACAACTATCACGTGTACAGCGCGTCGGTGTAGATTGCGGGCAAGAACACACAAAGCAATTCGACAGACCATCTGTAACCTAGCCCACTTGCTCACCCTGACGCTAGCAAGGCTGTTTGCCACTCTTGTGATGCTTCTCAAATTTTCTTGGGCTCGAGTTGCATGGCTGTAGATAAAGAAGATTCCTCGAAACTTTTCGTTCGCACAGTACCGATAACCCATGATCGAAAAAGAAGCGCTCGCAATCGTCGAATCGGCGAAACGACTCAAGTACTTATTGCTTCGACCCTGTGAATTCCATCTTTTTACCGACCACATGAATATCATCTGCGATCACTTAGCATCAGATACGTCGATACAGCAGTACAGGGTGGAGAAACTTCAGCGATAGGCAAGGGCCATGACATCATTCAAGTATGTGATCGAGCATGTACACGGTGAAGATAATACATGGGCAAACATGCTCAGTAGCTGGGAATGTGCGTCAAGGTTGCTTGAGAATCAAGGTGCAAGTATACACTAAATAACCATTGTTCGACCAGTTTCACCTCTCTAAAGCAATGGCTTCAGTGGCCTGACATAGATGAGATCTGCGCTGTGCAAACAAGGAGAAATGAGCCGACAGAATATATTTGCGTGGAATTGTGTGTGAGAGTGCTATGAAACCGAGGGTGATTTAGAATGGATTTCGACCTCTACTGCCGAATTAGTCCAACGATTGTGTGTGTTTGGCCACACTGGTGCCCGATGTCGAAGCCTTTTTGGCCACACAAACAGCTACATTAATCGTCGTCAGCGTTAGCTACATTTCGGTGAGGATCTACAAGCAGCGGAGGGTAGTGTTCTGATTGCCTCAGAAGATGACTCCCCCAGATGATACCATCAGTGAAATTCCAGATGATACATCGCACGGTTATGTATCAGGGATGTATCAGCACGTCCGCATTTTTCTGTGACCAAGGCGTTACTTACGACGCCGTGTAAGCTAGGTAGCTCAATAGGCAACAGGCATTCATATACCAAACTTCTCTTACTTTTTGCTAATTCACATAGCAATTTATCTTGAGGAGCTTCCTCGAATGTGAGAGTTGTAGACACAGAACAGCTATGACGATGGACGCGTTCATCTAGTTGCGTGTGTGTACTACTTGAACGATCGCCGGGAACCTGAACATGGCGGACGATTTCGTGTTCACTTGAAGAACTCTTAACTCTTACCGCTTTATTACTGAGATGGTTTATCCAACTGGACGCACTGATGGTGTTTCGAAATCTTGAATTTGAACACAAGGAGTCACCGACGTACCATGAGCGCAAAGTTGCCAAGATATGGTACGGGGAAACCACCTGAAGCTTCATCTGCTCACTCGAAAAGTACGTCTTCAACTGTTCCACGGTAACTACCCTCAGTCACGGGGAAACATACCTAGTCAAGCTGATGAAGCTATTATTTTCGTCGCGACCCCAAATTATCGTGATTCGGAGTGTCTACATACGGCCGGTGACGATAGACTTCGTGCTTACTATATTTTTTTTCACGAGATTTCGACAATTTCCTGAACAAGATACCAGCACATTGGCAATCGGACTAATCAGATTTCAACAGTCTGTGAGTGTCGCCAGCCTTGCGCGACCAGCAGGTCAATGAGTTCTTGGTTGTATACATTGGGCGTAGAGTTCGCCACATTCTCATCCCCGGCATTGAAATTACGAGTATTTTTTCTTGACGTAGGCTTGCAATTTCTTCTACTTTAAATTCAAAAGTGCAGCTTTCGATCCTCGAAATCTCTTATCGCAAATTATCGTCGCGAACGAAGTGGTAATTTCGCGGGGATTGCTTCAGCGAGGTTAAGTCGAGACACCGGAGGATTTGCTTTGTCCGCTTTGGCCAGAAAATTGGCCAAACAATACTTATATAGTATTGTTTCTTGAAAACAAACAATACTTATATAGTATTGTTTCTTGAAAAATAGTGTGCGGTATCGAATACATTACAGGTTTGCTGATGCGAAATCTATTTTGCCGCTTAACCTACAAATACAATCGGACTCCAAGTAAACAAAATAATACGAACTAAAAGAAGAACGGGATAGTAATTACCAATCGACTAAACTTAATATCTACTGGTTTTAGAATAATCGTTTACCACAGTTGGCAATTGAAAAGGTATACTATAAGAATATACTTTCTTATGCAGCGTGAACGTAGGCACGGACAAGAGCTGGGGCAACATCGCGCTTTTTGTTTGGAGTCACGATGTCGTCAATATCGATAAACATCTGTCTTCTGACTCTAGTTAGTTTCTCATCCTTGAAGACGGCATAATCAGTCCACTCCTAGTTAAGTCTCACTACGGTTTGTCGATTCATTTTGGGCACTTGGCAGAGGGCTTGACCCCTGATAAAGGGTAGTTCTTAAGCACGCCATGCCATGCCATGGCACAAAATAAAATAAAGAATTCCGATTGGTCCGCATTTTATAGGGTTAGGGACCACTTGTTATGAATGGCAAAGCCTTGTGTCATCCAACACGGTACTGCCACGCTGCCGCACAGCCTTACTACAAAATTTACCGTGCGTGCTAGATGAGATCTAGTTTAGCGAGAGCTATCGTGCTATTGCTACGGCTTGTGCTCGTTGTGGCTATCCCGTCGACGTGCATCGGAAGCTGTTGGTTGGCAAAAGCCAGTTTCAGAAGTAATCCTACGCGTAGTCATGGCACTTGTTGACGAGTAGGAGCTATACCTACATGTAACAGTCGTGCAACAAGACCGATACCGAGCCCATTTCGCACATCGATAAATTACAAATGTGTTTGATTTGGCTTGGCGGTGGTGGCTCATATCATGATATTCGAACGAACAGTGGTGTGAGTGTTTGCGTATTTTACGCTATAAAGTACGAGGTAGTGGATGCGATAATTGCTCATCCTGCCCTACAATTTCAATTTCCAACTACTTTATCTGCACAACGCCTTGCAGCAAATTCGTTCAACAAACTCAGTAGTGCACGTGTGGTGAAGAAATGTGTCGGTGATGCCACGCTAGGTGGTTGTCTGTCAGCGGTGGATTTGTGACGCTCATTGATAGCATCACAGATGCGGAAGTTGCCAGAGCCGCCACTGCTACTTGTTTGTCTTGACATAACCTCTAAAAGAGCATTTCACTCGCTTGATAGTCGTTGTGAGAGTACTTCACACGTGAGAAAAAGACTGTCCAGAAATAATGAAAACCTAAGTGGTGCTGAAGCTGAGATAGAGAAAAGGCGGAAACTGCGAGGAAATGTGACGATTCGTCAATCAATTAATGGGTCATCAGATGGAGACATCAACGACGTTACAAGAATGCTAGACTCGATGATGCTGGATGCTGGCGTTAGAACTGATACTTGTGATGAAATATCCAGGAACATACTAGTAATCATGACACGGATGAAGCAGACAGAGATGATGATGCAGAGAGTAGATTAGGAGAAGACACTGGCACAAATAGCGGATGATGATACTTTGATACTGCAGCTAATGTGCATGTGGCCGGAAATCGAAATCTCTACTTTGCATTAAAGGAGGACATTAGTCAGCCGCAGAGTGTACATAGGTTGTTACCCACACTTGCATCGCTTGTTACAGGAGTCAGGGCTGTATACCTAGTTACTGAAGTTGATGGTAAACCAGTTATAGTGTATCTGGATGAGTGCTTCATATTCCAGGAACTGAGCACGGACTTCTATTACTTGGACTTGCAGTGGAGCAAGGATTTAATTTCACTTTTGATCAAGACACAAGGAATTTCCGTATACTGAATGAAAGTCGGATAGTGATTGTGGTTACGCAACATGAAAATACTTGGGGATTATAAGTAACACCTAACCAAGGAATATTTGGTCCTGGGGATCAACGTTTGGGTGACTTCATTGCTATGAATGGAGTTGCTTCATCACTGACACTATGGCACGAACGTCTTGACCATATGTGTTATCAGTACTTGATAATCATGGCTGATAAAGGTTTGGTGTAGGTCATGATAGTGACAAAGCGACACCATGACGAGGCTTGTGATGCATGTCATATCGGAAAGCAGAAGCAAACGCCACATTTGAAGATGATCGTTCGAGGTCTGAGGTGCCCGAACCAGGTTGTGTATGCTGATTTGCTGATACCAAATTAGGACAATGGAACTCATACTAGTTATTATGGATGGATTTTCCAGATTCGACAAGTTACACCTGTTGAAGAGTAAGTCGAGCAGCAGTGTGAACAAGCACATCGAGGAGTATGTATGATGGGCACTACGGCAGGCAGGACTCAACAAGAATAACGCTGAAATCGTGACTTACATTGTTTGCTAGAAAGATGCCAAAAACGATGATGTACCATGTAGGATTTCGTATAAGTTTGTGGTCTGAGGCGCTGCAGAATGTGTCTACATCAAAAATCGGATTTACAACAAAGGAATTTAAGAATCCCGTACAAGAATGTTCGGAGTCAAACCGAACCTTCCCTCATCAAGAAGTTTGAATCATTGGCGTATTTGGATGTACCAGTGACACCGGGAGGACGTAAACACGACGAAAATGCCAAGATCGGTGGTATACCGAGGATGTGGTCGGTTGCAAAGTGTACTTTCCATAAGAACACACGACCAAGTTTGTATCTGACCTATGTGTAGCTGAAAATGTCGTGTATCGAGACAGATATGATGTTTCTCTTGAAGATGCAGATTTGGAATCTCTGCATTTGGAACACCATAAATCTGAAGAAGAGAGCGTAGAATCAATCTTTGATGAATATAAGGATGCAAAGATGAGATTGATGAGGAAGCTGGTGAGATTGATAGTGACTAGTCAACTGCGCAAGATAGTAGACTCAGATGGCGACTCTGGTCACATATGTAAAAGATACAGAAGTGAAAATTTTGTCGGTGGTATGCCTAAGTGAACAGAAAGTTGCCTGTACAACAAGTCGTGCAGGTGCCGGTGAACAACAAGCTGTAAATCGTTTGACAAGCGTTACGACGCAGAGTTTGGTTTCACGGCATGATGATTCATTTTCTCAAGATAGAAATGTTTCTGTTGTAGTAATATGTGGATCAAGTGCAAGTTTGAATACACTTGATGATGATGAAGATCATGTTGAGATCAACGAATCTAGTGGCATGGGTAATGAAAGTGAAGTTGCTAGCAAACGTGAAGTGTAAACGTGAAGATCGCGCAGAGTAAATCTGAAACGACTGATGTTAGTGCATTGTTACCAGTTCAACAGTCTGGGAAACGTACTCATCGTGTAGAAACGCAATCGAAAAAAATGCGATTGGAAAAAGAGGCAGCAAAATTAGCTCCAAAGAGAACTCGTTCAGGGCTTCGTGAATCTCATGAACGACGTGTGCCGAGATACTTGGAAGAAGACTACGTGATGAATGTTGTTTAGAGTTCATCTCAGCTCTGTACGCATCTCAGATCCCTCGTCTCACGTATGTACAGTCCCAAATCCGTACTTAAGGGTGAGTTGTCGACCCTTCGGTCGTACTTATCCTGAAACCTCGGAGGCTCCTACAGAGATTTGTTTACACTTGATATTTGTATATAGGCATAGGACAAAACATAGGATGACATACAGAGACTCTCTGAGCCTCACATTAAGCAGTTTATAAAACGCAGTCTTCCCCCCAGCTAACAAGAGTCAAGACTTAGGTAAGTGTAGCTAGCTTATTTAAGGGCCAGGACACGCTCAGTTGTGTGGGATGCCTGTTGGTAGACTCAAGGTACATTGAACCGAGAGTTTATCCTGGTCAAGCCAAGAGTTGGTGTGGCCGAGAGATCGGAGGCGACAGTGAAGTGTCGTTACGTGTATACTTAGGGTCTAGTAAGGTCCTAGAGTATATTTTGCTCCCCGGCGAGGTTGTAACGGGCCTGGTGTATGTCCGTCACTAGCTTACACCTAGCTGTCGAGGAAGCGTCTTGTTCTCAGTAAGACTGAGAACTAAGTATTAAGTCCGAGGTAAATTCAACTCTGATTTATTATTAGCCCGGGTGCGAGCCCTTAGGACCAATGTGAACCACTCAAATAAAGGTCGACAGCTGATTGGCTGAAAGTGGGGTCTGGCTCCCCCACTTTCATCCAATCAGAGGATGACGAGTCAGCACACGCTAGTCGTGTGCCGATCATGCCTACTTATGTAATATCAGAAAGATGTCTAGCTACTTATGTAAATGGAGGGCCCATTACAGAGGTTATACCTCGACACTCCTGTATAAGGCCTAACACGCCGGTACCCTTTCCTCTGAGGGACTACAGGGTTACGCGCGAAAGCGCAATATAACACCCTAGTCTAAGCTCGTGGCTAGAGGTGTAGGTAAGGGTTACCTAAACAACCTCGGTATACAGAAGCGCTTACAACCCGACCCGGTGTAAGGGATCGCTCCTGGTCTTCAGGTTTGATCCAACAAATCGCTGACCTTAACGGGGAAGCGTGTGTTGTTGGTGGGAACTCACCCGACAAGTGAGAATTCTATATCGTGTCCTACACGACACTAGGGAAAGGCAATAAACTTTCGGGGAAAAATGTCAGAATCCCGACGAACCATAGGGAGGCAATGCGATCTGAATTATAGGAGAGAGGCAGAAAGACAAGAGATGACTGCATTAAAGTCAACGGATGTAATTGTGGAGATACTAGTGATGAAGTCCCTGAAATACCAAGCCAATCAATACAAGATGGGTTTGTGCTGTAAAGTCTGATTATTAAGGTTTTGTAATTCGTTGCAAGGCATGGATTGTAGTCTTTGAAATTACCAGAGACTGCGATAGATTTCGTAGAGACATTTGCGCCGGTGACACGGATTCATCATTCCGGTTCATGGTGGC
>VOQZ01002236.1:0-52053 GCA_008079305.1 Phytophthora palmivora
AATAGTCACAATCGCACGCGTGCGCTCAGCACAAACCGACAATCCCGACTCTCACCCCGTCCTCTCAACCACAGATATTCCACTGCGAACGTTTCGCCACCAAGACCACTCACAGCCTCATTCTGCCATTACCATAGCTGCGCGAACAGCGGCACGCTCATACTAACATCCACACACCACGAAACGGCTTTCCTATCTTCTTGATAACGACTACGACGTGCTGAGACGTCAAATTTTGCGCTATTCGATGCTATTCTATCGCGGTGGGGCCCAATCCAGAGACGTTGAGTCTTGCGTTTGCACGGTCCGTGTGGCTTTCATACACGCTACTGCGGCGCAAAATGACCACCAACGGCAGCGTACAAGCATACGAAACGGCCTTGGAAGCATTCCCTCGCTAAAGCGGTAAAACGCGATGCGCCAAAACAGAGTGAGAAAAGATAGCACTTGTTGGTCTCGATCCAAAACGACCTTTGGGTTATGAGCCCAACACGCTTCCTCTGCGGCCAAAGTGCTAGCTCAATCATACCAACATCCACTCACACTCAACATGCGCTACAGCGACCTACACCACAAATAGTCACAATCGCACGCGTGCGCTCAGCACAAACCGACAATCCACGACTCTCACCGTCCTCTCAAACCACAGATATTCCACTGCGAACGTTTCGCACCCAAGACCACTCACAGCCCTCATTCTGCCATACCATAGCTGCGCGACCAGCGGCACGCTCATACGAACATCCACACACCACGAAACGCTTTCATCTCTTCTTGATAACGACTACGACGTGCTGAGACGTCAAATGTTTGCGCTATTCGATGCATTCGATCGCGGTGGGGCCCAATCCAGAGACGTTGAGTCTTGCGTTTGCACGGTCCGTGTGGCTTTCATACACGCTACTGCGGCGCAAAATGACCACCAAGGCAGCGTACAAGCATACGAAACGGCCTTGGAAGCATCATTCCCTCGCTAAAGCGGTAAAACGCGATGCGCCAACAGAGTGAGAAAAGATAGCACTTGTTGGTCTCGATCCAACGACCTTTGGGTTATGAGCCCAACACGCTTCCTCTGCGCCAAAGTGCTAGCTCAATCATACCAACATCCACTCACACTCAAACATGCGCTACAGCGACCTACACACAAATAGTCACAATCGCACGCGTGCGCTCAGCACAAACCGACAATCCACGACTCTCACCCCGTCCTCTCAAACCACAGATATTCCACTGCGAACGTTTCGCCACCAAGACCACTCACAGCCTCATTCTGCCATACCATAGCTGCGCGACCAGCGGCACGCTCATACGAACATCCACACACCACGAAACGGCTTTCCTATCTTCTTGATAACGACTACGACGTGCTGAGACGTCAAATGTTTGCGCTATTCGATGCTATTCGATCGCGGTGGGGCCCAATCCAGAGACGTTGAGTCTTGCGTTTGCACGGTCCGTGTGGCTTTCATACACGCTACTGCGGCGCAAAATGACCACCAAGGCAGCGTACAAGCATACGAAACGGCCTTGGAAGCATTCCCTCGCTAAAGCGGTAAAACGCGATGCGCCAAACAGAGTGAGAAAAGATAGCACTTGTTGGTCTCGATCCAACGACCTTTGGGTTATGAGCCCAACACGCTTCCTCTGCGCCAAAGTGCTAGCTCAATCATACCAACATCCACTCACACTCAAACATGCGCTACAGCGACCTACACACAAATAGTCACAATCGCACGCGTGCGCTCAGCACAAACCGACAATCCACGACTCTCACCGTCCTCTCAAACCACAGATATTCCACTGCGAACGTTTCGCCACCAAGACCACTCACAGCCTCATTCTGCCATACCATAGCTGCGCGACCAGCGGCACGCTCATACGAACATCCACACACCACGAAACGGCTTTCCTATCTTCTTGATAACGACTACGACGTGCTGAGACGTCAAATGTTTGCGCTATTCGATGCTATTCGATCGCGGTGGGGCCCAATCCAGAGACGTTGAGTCTTGCGTTTGCACGGTCCGTGTGGCTTTCATACACGCTACTGCGGCGCAAAATGACCACCAAGGCAGCGTACAAGCATACGAAACGGCCTTGGAAGCATTCCCTCGCTAAAGCGGTAAAACGCGATGCGCCAAACAGAGTGAGAAAAGATAGCACTTGTTGGTCTCGATCCAACGACCTTTGGGTTATGAGCCCAACACGCTTCCTCTGCGCCAAAGTGCTAGCTCAATCATACCAACATCCACTCACACTCAAACATGCGCTACAGCGACCTACACACAAATAGTCACAATCGCACGCGTGCGCTCAGCACAAACCGACAATCCACGACTCTCACCGTCCTCTCAAACCACAGATATTCCACTGCGAACGTTTCGCCACCAAGACCACTCACAGCCTCATTCTGCCATACCATAGCTGCGCGACCAGCGGCACGCTCATACGAACATCCACACACCACGAAACGGCTTTCCTATCTTCTTGATAACGACTACGACGTGCTGAGACGTCAAATGTTTGCGCTATTCGATGCTATTCGATCGCGGTGGGGCCCAATCCAGAGACGTTGAGTCTTGCGTTTGCACGGTCCGTGTGGCTTTCATACACGCTACTGCGGCGCAAAATGACCACCAAGGCAGCGTACAAGCATACGAAACGGCCTTGGAAGCATTCCCTCGCTAAAGCGGTAAAACGCGATGCGCCAAACAGAGTGAGAAAAGATAGCACTTGTTGGTCTCGATCCAACGACCTTTGGGTTATGAGCCCAACACGCTTCCTCTGCGCCAAAGTGCTAGCTCAATCATACCAACATCCACTCACACTCAAACATGCGCTACAGCGACCTACACACAAATAGTCACAATCGCACGCGTGCGCTCAGCACAAACCGACAATCCACGACTCTCACCGTCCTCTCAAACCACAGATATTCCACTGCGAACGTTTCGCCACCAAGACCACTCACAGCCTCATTCTGCCATACCATAGCTGCGCGACAGCGGCACGCTCATACGAACATCCACACACCACGAAACGGCTTTCCTATCTTCTTGATAACGACTACGACGTGCTGAGACGTCAAATGTTTGCGCTATTCGATCGCGGTGGGGCCCAATCCAGAGACGTTGAGTCTTGCGTTTGCACGGTCCGTGTGGCTTTCATACACGCTACTGCGGCGCAAAATGACCACCAAGGCAGCGTACAAGCATACGAAACGGCCTTGGAAGCATTCCCTCGCTAAAGCGGTAAAACGCGATGCGCCAAACAGAGTGAGAAAAGATAGCACTTGTTGGTCTCGATCCAACGACCTTTGGGTTATGAGCCCAACACGCTTCCTCTGCGCCAAAGTGCTAGCTCAATCATACCAACATCCACTCACACTCAAACATGCGCTACAGCGACCTACACACAAATAGTCACAATCGCACGCGTGCGCTCAGCACAAACCGACAATCCACGACTCTCACCGTCCTCTCAAACCACAGATATTCCACTGCGAACGTTTCGCCACCAAGACCACTCACAGCCTCATTCTGCCATACCATAGCTGCGCGACCAGCGGCACGCTCATACGAACATCCACACACCACGAAACGGCTTTCCTATCTTCTTGATAACGACTACGACGTGCTGAGACGTCAAATGTTTGCGCTATTCGATGCTATTCGATCGCGGTGGGGCCCAATCCAGAGACGTTGAGTCTTGCGTTTGCACGGTCCGTGTGGCTTTCATACACGCTACTGCGGCGCAAAATGACCACCAAGGCAGCGTACAAGCATACGAAACGGCCTTGGAAGCATTCCCTCGCTAAAGCGGTAAAACGCGATGCGCCAAACAGAGTGAGAAAAGATAGCACTTGTTGGTCTCGATCCAACGACCTTTGGGTTATGAGCCCAACACGCTTCCTCTGCGCCAAAGTGCTAGCTCAATCATACCAACATCCACTCACACTCAAACATGCGCTACAGCGACCTACACACAAATAGTCACAATCGCACGCGTGCGCTCAGCACAAACCGACAATCCACGACTCTCACCGTCCTCTCAAACCACAGATATTCCACTGCGAACGTTTCGCCACCAAGACCACTCACAGCCTCATTCTGCCATACCATGACTGGGCGACTAGCTGCATACATCATGGTGTCCCTTCCTGCCGTGATACCGTTTGAGCGCTAACTGTAGCTGTTGGTGAACTCATTCCGATGCCATGACTTTATTAGCGAGGCCGATGTGGACATATAGTATGTTAGTGAAGAAGACGCGACGCGGGAGACAGAACACCTCCTTCCGAGTAGGTATGGCGCATTCAGACCATGTCATCACTGCCAAAACCGCCTATATTTAGAGGCTAGCTGCATTGGATAAACAAGCAGCGGTTTACGAACGACTACGAAGCTTCCTATAGGCAGCTGCCATAGAGGCTGCTTTCTTCTAACCTTTTCGCATACTAGTTGGAGCATGCGTCGCAGATGAGCGATGATGTCTGATTGCAATGTTTGACATTGGCAAATCGCTGTATGAGATCACGAAGAAGGACAGAATTAACTGCGTTTGGAACGGTCGCACAGTAGATTAGTTGAATTTTGATAAAGTGAGGGTGTTAATGGCCCGGAAGCTCCACATGAATGTTTGCCTCACTGACGCTGACTCCCGAGTATCAAAACTGGCGCATCAAATGAACCAGATTTTGAGTAGAAGAACATGGAGTGAATGGTTCAGAGCGAAACTAAGATGATCGTTAATTTCTCATTGATGCCCTAGCTCGTTAGAAGTCCCAAAGGACGATTTAGAATGATATGGCGCGCTAAACTTATAAACTCCTATACAAAGATGTCGTCGAATTCATCAAATTGCTGACAGCGGGATATAAGGTGTATTTTGCGCTGGGAACCTGAAGAAACTGTCGACATCCACGCCAAACGACAAGCAAGGAACGTCTCGATGTCCAACGCCAAGGGGTAATAGAAAAAAGTGAAAGTGGAGGCCTGTGCGCAGTAGGGAAGATGACGTGCTCAACGTGCAACAGTGGCACTCATCGTGTCAAATATTGCACCAGGTCAAACCCGGCGAGATTGAGGATCATCTGCGCGAGTGGCATGAACAGCGAGCTGTAACGCAGGCAGGATACGCACTTCTTCATTTATTTATCAACAAGATGCTCCTCTATTATCAAAAGAATCTCAGGAAACAGTCGGCAGTTGCCATGTTGAGATTGAGAATTTCTTGGTGCTCGACAAGGTGCTGCTAGACTCTGACATTGCTAGACTCTCTCTTGGGATGTACTTGTAGAAAAATGGATTTCCCATTCGACTGGATACATATCTGCCTCGACCGTTGTCCACTTTCAATGGAATCATACTCGCAGTAACGCGGAGAATATGGTTCGGCACTATCCAAAGTTACAATGCTGTTGGACCATTGTTGCTAAGTAACACTCCGACACGGATTTTTGGCGGCGTAGACGAACCGTTGATAACGGTGCGGTGATAGAACGTCTAGGCTACTCTGTATGCGCTATTCTAGCTAAATTATACGACAACCGCGCCTAATGGGACCTACGGGATCTCACGATAGAAGGTAAGCAGCTGAATACACAGTGGAGGTCTTAGAAGACGGTGGCCGCGGTCAACATTTGGTGCACGATGAATTAAGGACAGTGACACCAGAGACTGGGCCCGTTAATGATGATGGAATCGTGGTGAGAATACTGCACGAGCGAAAGCAATGGAGGCAGGAATGTCTGGACACCTCGTGGACCAACTACGGAATCTGCTGTTTCAGTACCAGTATGTCTTCCGTGTGACTTTTAGTAGGATCCCCCGATCCGAGTTGACCGCTTTGCGTTCGTGTTTAAGAAGGAACGACGCCAGTCCGAATTAATGCTCGGCATTACTCACTTGCGCACATGCAATTTCTGGACTAACATATTGATGAGTTGTTGGAGAATGGACTCGCGTACACAAACCCGAGCAGCAGGTGGGCTTCCACTAAAGGTTAATAAGGAAGAGTGCGCAGGGCGAGATGATTAAGAAGGCTTCTTGGCTAGGTTGCAAAACTAAAAGTAAGTTGGATTGAATAAGTTTAAAGTCCTGCCTGCTGCTTACTCTGCCTACACTACCTTCTGCTCCACGAGCAGCAGCCTCCTATCCCAAAACAGATCTTCAGCTATTGAAGAAAAGTTGAGGCTGTGAGACTCGAACCCACAGCATAGACATTGCTAGAGTCGCAACTAAACCGACTCGCTACCATGTGTCAGTCTTATCCCAAATCTACCCAATCCATGTTAGCATCCCAGCCGCATGATGGGAAGACGCAATCTGCGGCAGGTGGATTACGCGAACATCCTTGCGGGTACGCACGCGTCATCACATCCGCCAACATCCACCTCCTCGTATCGCTGCAAAAACAAGCCCCGGATACATACAGTATGACGGTTGATACCCGCACAGTCAGTGAGAGGACGGATCCTATCCCATGGCCAAAGCCAGTCCTAGAATCTGCGTTAGGATTGCTGGAGAGCTTAACTTCACATCAAATTGATTTCGCGGCTATTGATAGCTCCCGCTGCATCGCGACTCGCACGAAATCTTCTCTATTATGACCCGCCGTGGGGTTATTACACCATCCCTAATACTGATTGGCGAAACCGATGCATTCGCGTACTGTCAGCACGTAGTGGAGGAAGCTTTTCAAACGATGCTGTATCAAGACGTGTTAGCGTGACTCGGTGATCCTGGGATACGCACCCGACCCGGAAAATTTGTTGGAGGAGTTGGGAGTGCGTTCTTGCGGCGTGTGGGGGTGTTGAGCAAAACCTCCATCCAAAGAAATGCTACTTGTATCTCCCAGAAGAGAGACGGTGCAGCAAGGTCATAAGCAAGGAAGACATTTGCCATTGCCCCTCGAGGGTTCAGGGCCTCGTGGCCATGCAAGACCCAAACGATGCTCATCAACTACAACAATTTACATGTGCAGTTATCTGGATGCGCCAAATACCCGCAGTACATGCAAACGATGCCACCCTTGCTTGCTGTAATCGAAGTAGCAGCCAAATTAACAAGGACACAAGGCAAAACAACTATCACGTGTACAGCGCGTCGGTGTAGATTGCGGGCAAGAACACACAAAGCAATTCGACAGACCATCTGTAACCTAGCCCACTTGCTCACCCTGACGCTAGCAAGGCTGTTTGCCACTCTTGTGATGCTTCTCAAATTTTCTTGGGCTCGAGTTGCATGGCTGTAGATAAAGAAGATTCCTCGAAACTTTTCGTTCGCACAGTACCGATAACCCATGATCGAAAAAGAAGCGCTCGCAATCGTCGAATCGGCGAAACGACTCAAGTACTTATTGCTTCGACCCTGTGAATTCCATCTTTTTACCGACCACATGAATATCATCTGCGATCACTTAGCATCAGATACGTCGATACAGCAGTACAGGGTGGAGAAACTTCAGCGATAGGCAAGGGCCATGACATCATTCAAGTATGTGATCGAGCATGTACACGGTGAAGATAATACATGGGCAAACATGCTCAGTAGCTGGGAATGTGCGTCAAGGTTGCTTGAGAATCAAGGTGCAAGTATACACTAAATAACCATTGTTCGACCAGTTTCACCTCTCTAAAGCAATGGCTTCAGTGGCCTGACATAGATGAGATCTGCGCTGTGCAAACAAGGAGAAATGAGCCGACAGAATATATTTGCGTGGAATTGTGTGTGAGAGTGCTATGAAACCGAGGGTGATTTAGAATGGATTTCGACCTCTACTGCCGAATTAGTCCAACGATTGTGTGTGTTTGGCCACACTGGTGCCCGATGTCGAAGCCTTTTTGGCCACACAAACAGCTACATTAATCGTCGTCAGCGTTAGCTACATTTCGGTGAGGATCTACAAGCAGCGGAGGGTAGTGTTCTGATTGCCTCAGAAGATGACTCCCCCAGATGATACCATCAGTGAAATTCCAGATGATACATCGCACGGTTATGTATCAGGGATGTATCAGCACGTCCGCATTTTTCTGTGACCAAGGCGTTACTTACGACGCCGTGTAAGCTAGGTAGCTCAATAGGCAACAGGCATTCATATACCAAACTTCTCTTACTTTTTGCTAATTCACATAGCAATTTATCTTGAGGAGCTTCCTCGAATGTGAGAGTTGTAGACACAGAACAGCTATGACGATGGACGCGTTCATCTAGTTGCGTGTGTGTACTACTTGAACGATCGCCGGGAACCTGAACATGGCGGACGATTTCGTGTTCACTTGAAGAACTCTTAACTCTTACCGCTTTATTACTGAGATGGTTTATCCAACTGGACGCACTGATGGTGTTTCGAAATCTTGAATTTGAACACAAGGAGTCACCGACGTACCATGAGCGCAAAGTTGCCAAGATATGGTACGGGGAAACCACCTGAAGCTTCATCTGCTCACTCGAAAAGTACGTCTTCAACTGTTCCACGGTAACTACCCTCAGTCACGGGGAAACATACCTAGTCAAGCTGATGAAGCTATTATTTTCGTCGCGACCCCAAATTATCGTGATTCGGAGTGTCTACATACGGCCGGTGACGATAGACTTCGTGCTTACTATATTTTTTTTCACGAGATTTCGACAATTTCCTGAACAAGATACCAGCACATTGGCAATCGGACTAATCAGATTTCAACAGTCTGTGAGTGTCGCCAGCCTTGCGCGACCAGCAGGTCAATGAGTTCTTGGTTGTATACATTGGGCGTAGAGTTCGCCACATTCTCATCCCCGGCATTGAAATTACGAGTATTTTTTCTTGACGTAGGCTTGCAATTTCTTCTACTTTAAATTCAAAAGTGCAGCTTTCGATCCTCGAAATCTCTTATCGCAAATTATCGTCGCGAACGAAGTGGTAATTTCGCGGGGATTGCTTCAGCGAGGTTAAGTCGAGACACCGGAGGATTTGCTTTGTCCGCTTTGGCCAGAAAATTGGCCAAACAATACTTATATAGTATTGTTTCTTGAAAACAAACAATACTTATATAGTATTGTTTCTTGAAAAATAGTGTGCGGTATCGAATACATTACAGGTTTGCTGATGCGAAATCTATTTTGCCGCTTAACCTACAAATACAATCGGACTCCAAGTAAACAAAATAATACGAACTAAAAGAAGAACGGGATAGTAATTACCAATCGACTAAACTTAATATCTACTGGGTTTTAGAATAATCGTTTACCACAGTTGGCAATTGAAAAGGTATACTATAAGAAATATACTTTCTTATGCAGCGTGAACGTAGGCACGGACAAGAGCTGGGGCAACATCGCGCTTTTTGTTTGGAGTCACGATGTCGTCAATATCGATAAACATCTGTCTTCTGACTCTAGTTAGTTTCTCATCCTTGAAGACGGCATAATCAGTCCACTCCTAGTTAAGTCTCACTACGGTTTGTCGATTCATTTTGGGCACTTGGCAGAGGGCTTGACCCCTGATAAAGGGTAGTTCTTAAGCACGCCATGCCATGCCATGGCACAAAATAAAATAAAGAATTCCGATTGGTCCGCATTTTATAGGGTTAGGGACCACTTGTTATGAATGGCAAAGCCTTGGTGTCATCCAACACGGTACTGCCACGCTGCCGCACAGCCTTACTACAAAATTTACCGTGCGTGCTAGATGAGATCTAGTTTAGCGAGAGCTATCGTGCTATTGCTACGGCTTGTGCTCGTTGTGGCTATCCCGTCGACGTGCATCGGAAGCTGTTGGTTGGCAAAAGCCAGTTTCAGAAGTAATCCTACGCGTAGTCATGGCACTTGTTGACGAGTAGGAGCTATACCTACATGTAACAGTCGTGCAACAAGACCGATACCGAGCCCATTTCGCACATCGATAAATTACAAATGTGTTTGATTTGGCTTGGCGGTGGTGGCTCATATCATGATATTCGAACGAACAGTGGTGTGAGTGTTTGCGTATTTTACGCTATAAAGTACGAGGTAGTGGATGCGATAATTGCTCATCCTGCCCTACAATTTCAATTTCCAACTACTTTATCTGCACAACGCCTTGCAGCAAATTCGTTCAACAAACTCAGTAGTGCACGTGTGGTGAAGAAATGTGTCGGTGATGCCACGCTAGGTGGTTGTCTGTCAGCGGTGGATTTGTGACGCTCATTGATAGCATCACCAGATGCGGAAGTTGCCAGAGCCGCCACTGCTACTTGTTTGTCTTGACATAACCTCTAAAAGAGCATTTCACTCGCTTGATAGTCGTTGTGAGAGTACTTCACACGTGAGAAAAAGACTGTCCAGAAATAATGAAAAACCTAAGTGGTGCTGAAGCTGAGATAGAGAAAAGGCGGAAACTGCGAGGAAATGTGACGATTCGTCAATCAATTAATGGGTCATCAGATGGAGACATCAACGACGTTACAAGAATGCTAGACTCGATGATGCTGGATGCTGGCGTTAGAACTGATACTTGTGATGAAAATATCCAGGAACATACTAGTAATCATGACACGGATGAAGCAGACAGAGATGATGATGCAGAGAGTAGATTAGGAGAAGACACTGGCACAAATAGCGGATGATGATACTTTGATACTGCAGCTAATGTGCATGTGGCCGGAAATCGAAATCTCTACTTTGCATTAAAGGAGGACATTAGTCAGCCGCAGAGTGTACATAGGTTGTTACCCACACTTGCATCGCTTGTTACAGGAGTCAGGGCTGTATACCTAGTTACTGAAGTTGATGGTAAACCAGTTATAGTGTATCTGGATGAGTGCTTCATATTCCAGGAACTGAGCACGGACTTCTATTACTTGGACTTGCAGTGGAGCAAGGATTTAATTTCACTTTTGATCAAGACACAAGGAATTTCCGTATACTGAATGAAAGTCGGATAGTGATTGTGGTTACGCAACATGAAAATACTTGGGGATTATAAGTAACACCTAACCAAGGAATATTTGGTCCTGGGGATCAACGTTTGGGTGACTTCATTGCTATGAATGGAGTTGCTTCACTGACACTATGGCACGAACGTCTTGACCATATGTGTTATCAGTACTTGATAATCATGGCTGATAAAGGTTTGGTGTAGGTCATGATAGTGACAAAGCGACACCATGACGAGGCTTGTGATGCATGTCATATCGGAAAGCAGAAGCAAACGCCACATTTGAAGATGATCGTTCGAGGTCTGAGGTGCCCGAACCAGGTTGTGTATGCTGATTTGCTGATACCAAATTAGGACAATGGAACTCATACTAGTTATTATGGATGGATTTTCCAGATTCGACAAGTTACACCTGTTGAAGAGTAAGTCGAGCAGCAGTGTGAACAAGCACATCGAGGAGTATGTATGATGGGCACTACGGCAGGCAGGACTCAACAAGAATAACGCTGAAATCGTGACTTACATTGTTTGCTAGAACAGATGCCAAAAACGATGATGTACCATGTAGGATTTCGTATAAGTTTGTGGTCTGAGGCGCTGCAGAATGATGTCTACATCAAAAATCGGATTTACAACAAAGGAATTTAAGAATCCCGTACAAGAAGATGTTCGGAGTCAAACCGAACCTTCACCTCATCAAGAAGTTTGAATCATTGGCGTATTTGGATGTACCAGTGACACCGGGAGGACGTAAACACCACGAAAATGCCAAGATCGGTGGTATACCGAGGATGTGGTCGGTTGCAAAGTGTACTTTCCATAAGAACACACGACCAAGTTTGTATCTGACCTATGTGTAGCTGAAAATGTCGTGTATCGAGACAGATATGATGTTTCTCTTGAAGATGCAGATTTGGAATCTCTGCATTTGGAACACCATAAATCTGAAGAAGAGAGCGTAGAATCAATCTTTGATGAATATAAGGATGCAAAGATGAGATTGATGAGGAAGCTGGTGAGATTGATAGTGACTAGTCAACTGCGCAAGATAGTAGACTCAGATGGCGACTCTGGTCACATATGTAAAAGATACAGAAGTGAAAATTTTGTCGGTGGTATGCCTAAGTGAACAGAAAGTTGCCTGTACAACAAGTCGTGCAGGTGCCGGTGAACAACAAGCTGTAAATCGTTTGACAAGCGTTACGACGCAGAGTTTGGTTTCACGGCATGATGATTCATTTTCTCAAGATAGAAATGTTTCTGTTGTAGTAATATGTGGATCAAGTGCAAGTTTGAATACACTTGATGATGATGAAGATCATGTTGAGATCAACGAATCTAGTGGCATGGGTAATGAAAGTGAAGTTGCTAGCAAACGTGAAGTGTAAACGTGAAGATCGCGCAGAGTAAATCTGAAACGACTGATGTTAGTGCATTGTTACCAGTTCAACAGTCTGGGAAACGTACTCATCGTGTAGAAACGCAATCGAAAAAAATGCGATTGGAAAAAGAGGCAGCAAAATTAGCTCCAAAGAGAACTCGTTCAGGGCTTCGTGAATCTCATGAACGACGTGTGCCGAGATACTTGGAAGAAGACTACGTGATGAATGTTGTTTAGAGTTCATCTCAGCTCTGTACGCATCTCAGATCCCTCGTCTCACGTATGTACAGTCCCAAATCCGTACTTAAGGGTGAGTTGTCGACCCTTCGGTCGTACTTATCCTGAAACCTCGGAGGCTCCTACAGAGATTTGTTTACACTTGATATTTGTATATAGGCATAGGACAAAACATAGGATGACATACAGAGACTCTCTGAGCCTCACATTAAGCAGTTTATAAAACGCAGTCTTCCCCCCAGCTAACAAGAGTCAAGACTTAGGTAAGTGTAGCTAGCTTATTTAAGGGCCAGGACACGCTCAGTTGTGTGGGATGCCTGTTGGTAGACTCAAGGTACATTGAACCGAGAGTTTATCCTGGTCAAGCCAAGAGTTGGTGTGGCCGAGAGATCGGAGGCGACAGTGAAGTGTCGTTACGTGTATACTTAGGGTCTAGTAAGGTCCTAGAGTATATTTTGCTCCCCGGCGAGGTTGTAACGGGCCTGGTGTATGTCCGTCACTAGCTTACACCTAGCTGTCGAGGAAGCGTCTTGTTCTCAGTAAGACTGAGAACTAAGTATTAAGTCCGAGGTAAATTCAACTCTGATTTATTATTAGCCCGGGGTGCGAGCCCTTAGGACCAATGTGAACCACTCAAATAAAGGTCGACAGCTGATTGGCTGAAAGTGGGGTCTGGCTCCCCCACTTTCATCCAATCAGAGGATGACGAGTCAGCACACGCTAGTCGTGTGCCGATCATGCCTACTTATGTAATATCAGAAAGATGTCTAGCTACTTATGTAAATGGAGGGCCCATTACAGAGGTTATACCTCGACACTCCTGTATAAGGCCTAACACGCCGGTACCCTTTCCTCTGAGGGACTACAGGGTTACGCGCGAAAGCGCAATATAACACCCTAGTCTAAGCTCGTGGCTAGAGGTGTAGGTAAGGGTTACCTAAAACAACCTCGGTATACAGAAGCGCTTACAACCGACCCGGTGTAAGGGATCGCTCCTGGTCTTCAGGTTTGATCCAACAAATCGCTGACCTTAACGGGGAAGCGTGTGTTGTTGGTGGGAACTCACCCGACAAGTGAGAATTCTATATCGTGTCCTACACGACACTAGGGAAAGGCAATAAACCATTTCGGGGAAACAATGTCAGAATCCCGACGAACCATAGGGAGGCAATGCGATCTGAATTATAGGAGAGAGGCAGAAAGACAAGAGATGACTGCATTAAAGTCAACGGATGTAATTGTGGAGATACCTAGTGATGAAGTCCCTGAAATACCAAGCCAATCAATACAAGATGGGTTTGTGCTGTAAAGTCTGATTATTAAGGTTTTGTAATTCGTTGCAAGGCATGGATTGTAGTCTTTGGAAATTACCAGAGACCTGCGATAGATTTCGTAGAGACATTTGCGCCGGTGACACGGATATCATCATTCCGGTTCATGGTGGCATTGGCAGCAGTACTAGATTTGCAGTTGTACGGTGGTGATGTGAACATCTCATATTTGAATACGAACTTGGGATTCAGCAGTATTTAAGGTCGAATGATGGCTTCCTGTGCAAGATCGACGGACGCATCAATTTAGTCGTGAGAGCATTGTATGGATTGCGTCAATCCGGGAGAAAATGGAACTCCGAACTGAATCGTTGGCTCTTTGATCATGCATACCAGAGATCAACAACCGAACCCTGTCTGTACTACCAATTTAAGGAGAATGATATCATGTTAGTGTAGGTGTATGTAGATGATATTCTTGTCGCAACTAACAATGAGTAGTACAAGCAAAAGTTGTATATGGATCTTGATGAAACTTATGGAATTTAGGATCAAGGATTGTTGACATCGTATTTAGAAATTGGGGTTAAGCAAACCGGTGACCATATCACGATACGTCAGAGTAAGTACACGCGAGACATTTTGGAGACCTTTGGTTATGAAAATGAACATGCAGTTGGGAATCCGATGGAAACAAACCCCCGATTGGTATCAATAGATGAAAACGAGAAAGCAGACACAAGTTTTGCCTATCGGCAAGCTATAGGGATGTTGGTGCATCTAGCTATTGGAACAAGACCAGATTTGGATTTTACAGTTGGCCAACTTAGTCGTTTCGTGGCAAAGCCATCTGCTAAGCATATTGGATCTATATAGCGAGTACTTCGTTATTTAGCTGGAACAGTGAACTATGGAATAAATTACAAGAGAATGGGGAAAATGCAAAGCAAAATTGTGCTTGATGGGTTCTGTGATAGCGATTGGGCCAATGACCCAGAATCAAGAAAGAGCACCACGGGTTTTGTGTTAACCCTTTCGCGAGCTATTAATCTAAACTATAGTATACAAATCTAAGATATTTGCTTCTCAAAGAGCGCATTTTTCGCCTTTTAATGAATTCGCGGTACTGTTCTGGCATGTCTCTTGAGATATGCGATCTACTGTGATTTGTTTAGATTTGCTGGTGCATATGATTGTTAACATTTGACTTAACTTCACTATGGTGTATGATTACATGAAGATTACGCAATCGTACCGTATTTCGTATATCTCAAAAGAAGGTATATATTTAGTTGAAATTAAGTAAAAGGGCGAAAAAATCGCCATTTTAGTGGGGTAGTTCGTACCGTGTTTTGGAAACCATCTAAAAGGGCGATTATTGCGCCCTTTCACCGCGAAAGGGTTAACACTTGCAGGAGGTGCCGTCTCCCGGATGTCGCGTCGACAAAAAACGGTTGTGGCACTCTCGACCGTGGAGGCCATGTACATTTCAGCCTGCGAAGCTACCATGGAAGAGGTGGCTGAAAGTAATATACTACAAGATGTATTGCCACACAAACAAGTGAAATTGAAGCTAAGAATTGATAACCAAGCTGCACACATACTTGTTACAATTCTACTTAAAGCAGACGAACAAGACACATCGAATTGCGATGGCACTTTGTTCGACAAAAGGGAATCATCAATTTGGAAAAGTCAAGAGTAACGTGAACCCTGCTGATGTGTTCATGAAGGCATTGGACAAGCATCATCTACAAGACGATCTAAAATTGATAGGCATTGAAGATGCCAAGTAAAAACCACGATTTCGAGCATCTGGACATTTGAAGCTTACGCTTCGAGGGAGTTGTTGTGGAATGCAGAACCTAGCGACGTCATTACGGTTTGGAGCTGAGACTCGGGACAGGATAGTAAGACCATACAGAGGCACGAAGCTTGGAGAATCTAAGACAGCCGAGTCTCTTTGTATGGGAACAGGTTTCAAGCCCGCTTGAAACCCGCATAAATATTGGTAGGTTGTAGCAGGTAGCTACATAACTTACTTTTCATCTTTCCATCATTGGTGTGACGGGGTCACACGAGCACCTTGCTTGAGGAAGCGTGCTATTAAGAGTATACAAACTCTAAGTGAACGGCGGTTCACTAGTCCCTGGTCTGAGGGGACTTAATAGCCAGTTTAGAGTAAGTTTTAGACTGATTATTTATAGTTAATTAGGTCATTTGGCCTGTAATACAAACTACTAATTAACTTTAATTTAACCTTAATATGCATATAAAAGGTAGGCCAAATGCTATTGGTTGACCCTCAGCCACCAGACCTACGTGGCAGTGGTGTGGTCCACACCACCCACAACAGAGTATCTAAAACGAATACTCACAGAAGTATATCTACTTCTAGAGGCGGTACCCTTTCTAGGGTATCCCTCATGTAACCGCATTACATTCCCCCACTTAGGTTGGAAACACCCCCAACCAATGAGGAGTTAGGAGGAGTGCGCCGCTCGCTTTCCTGTCCTTGTCGATACGCATCGACGAGCCACCGTTGTGGCTTTGAGGCTTTCATTAAGCCTTTTGCGCTGGTGCCAAGCACCCGAGGTTTCCACGTCAACCTCCCAACAATGCCGAAGAAGGCAAGTACTCATGGCGCTTCGGCGCCTTCTAAGTCTAAGACCGCGTGGTCGAAGACTGCTAAGACGAAGTCGAAAGACAAGGCCGCTCCGCGCAAGGAAGCCCGCAAGGCGGCTTCCGAGGCAGCCAGCAAGCATACCTCTGCTGCTGCCAAACCCTCGGTTCGCCTATCGGGACCACCGTCCTGGGTCAAAGTCCCTGGTGTTTGACATCCCTATGATCACGGGATCAGAGTCTGATGGGGACTCTCCCGGATCTACCAAGGATCCATCTTCTTCTCAGGATGCTCCTCCACAGGATGCCCCTGCACAGGACGCTCCTTCACAGGATGCTCCTGTTGATGATGCTGAATCATCAGAGGCAAAGGCAGCTTCGACAAGCTCGCCTGCCAAGAACCTTACCTTAACCGAAGATAAGGCTCGAGCCCAAGTTGCGAAGGCAGCTTCTGCAACGCGGGCTGATGAAGGTGCTGCTGCTGCTAAGAAGCGCGCAGCCCCTGGCTCTCCTACGTCAGAGCCCTCCATCGGAAAGGGATTCCGATCCCTGTTCGACTCCTCAGACGAGGACGAAGAGGGGAGGGCCGTCACTGAGCCCCAAGAGATCTCCAATGATCTCGATGAGCAGCAGGAGCGCTATCAAGCTGCTCAACTGCAAGGCGCTCCTGCGCCTCCCACGCCTGTGTATCCTCGCGGATACTACCCACCAGAAGCGGGGTCCGGGTCTCCTATGTTTCTGGATCACCTCAAGGCCCCTCGTGGTCTAAACCATGGGCGCACTTCACGTGGCGCCTATGAGCGTGCCTCGGTTCAAGATGAACCACTCTTTGTCAACGACATCGAGGCCGCTAGGTGTGTGCTGCTTGCACCGCGCCGAATTCCTCTTAAGGAATTTACAAGTCTCCGTAAGACACCGGAAGACCGTGGTGGGCTCTTCTCCGTGTGGGGGTACCCTTGGGTACAGCCATAGAACACCGTAACCCAGACCCAGGCAGAAGACCTGTTCTGGAGATGGGTTTCTCTCAAGAACTTCACAGTTCAGGAGTTGAAAGAACTCCGGGAAGATCGCCTGCTGTCCTATGTTTTGGACCAGCGTGATCTTCGTATCGAGTTTGCCCACTTAGTCGCTAAGCGGCAACTCCACTCCGTTATGGAGGGACTTAGACAGCAGTCTAAGTCCAGCGCTCAAGACGAGCGCGAGTACGGTTCCGTCAACCCAAAGACCGTACACTGTAAGGCGGCTAAGAAGCCGTGGACAACTTACGCCCCGGCTGTTGATCCCAGATCTCAACAACCTTCGGTCAGTCAACCTGGAGCCGGTCTTCCGGCTCCCACGAGTTCTGTGAAGAGGGGTAACCCCGCCACTTCACAAGCAGCTGGCGCTCCCCAGAGCGCCGCCGCTCTTGGGCGACCCGCTCCACATAGTAGTGGAGCTCGCCGTTCTGATCAAGGAGGGCAGGAGGATCCCTCGCACGCGTGTTAGTACGAGGCTCCTTCTCAGCCTTATCCTTCTTACCCTCAACTTCGGGTCGGATCTCTGTGGGGTCCCCGTTAAGCGACGAAAGTCCGTCAGCTTCGAGATAGTCCTTGGTCTTGGACCAGGTGGTCAGACTGCCGCTCAGGTTGGCAAGACGGGGGCCCTAGAGGCCCTTCGTCGAGATTTGGACGCTTTGGGTCGTGAGAGCCGAGAGCTCCATGGGCGCGTTGACCGCCGAGTTCCGGCTTCTGCCCTGAAGGAACTCCGTCGGGGCTTAGACGCTCTAAGCCATGAGGTGCATGGCCGGATGCCCTCTCATGAGCCGCAGGGGTATTCGTACCACTCGGCTTATGGGTATAGTTTGTACCCGAGTTCTTCCACTCTGTACCGCCATACCCTTCGTATGAATCACGTGGGTACCAATCTGTGTATCATTCACAGACTTCAACACCGGCGGCTCCGGTTGTCCAGAGGACTCAGCCTCGTTTCGAGGAGATGCGTTCTCACCTTGGCCTCCCTCCGTCTGAGAAGGAGGATCCAGCGGATCGTGATACCGCTTAAGACGCCCCACGTAGAACGTCGGGTGCGTCATTGACTTTGGGAGGTCAATGGTGTACGCCGCGCCATGTCTGGCCAGGACCGCAAAGGGTCCGATGAAGCGGTGCTTCAACTTGTTGCTCTCAACAGAGCTAACCACCTTTAGCGGTAGGGTTTAACAGGACTAATTCACCCGTTTTAAAAACACTTAAGTTTCCTCTTGCATGTTTATCTGAGTACTCCTTTTGTCTATCTTGGGCCGATGCCATGCATCTCTAACCCGGCTGATTAACGTCAGCCTATCGTCTATAAACGACGACAACTGTCTTTTTAAAGCCTCGGACTCTATTTCTGAGACCTGGGAGGAAAAGTGTAGTGGGCCTACTTGGCTCACTACCTAGCGTACACGTGTGCGCACGTGTATGAGGAAGCGTAGGTTACTTAGAAGTAGACTTACTATACTTACGGCTCGTAAGTATAGCTATATCTAAGTAAAGGTATGATAGCTTTACTGAAAATTGAGAACTGTTTATTTGTGCTTTCCTTTAACTGAGTTTTCCTCCTAAAACTGCTAACGTAAATGTAAGGGAACTGTCAACGTGTGGTTGACAGTGTTCCATGCCTCTAATTGGTAGAAATGTATCACTTTCTACCAATAGGTATTCTTGATATGAAGCTTTGGTGTGTGCTACACCAAAGCAGGAAAACTATCCAACCGCTAACAGACAACATGTCTGTTAAGGTTACGTGTAACCCTGTTACACCACCCCCCCGTTAAGATAACACGTGTCGGTCTCGACACGTCAATCATAGCTTTGACGACAACCGTCAAGTCTCCGGGAGAACTCCGAGCTCACTATCGCAATGAGCTCGCCAACCGCAACGCCAGCGTCAGCGCCAGCGCCTGCGTCGACCCCTGTGTCGACGCACGGGTCTGCGTCAGCCTCTGTGCTGACGCCCGTGTCTTCGCCGGCCTCTGTGCCGACTTCTACGCCTGTGTCGACCCCAGTGTCGACACTTCCAAGCGAAACGACGGAGAGTAAGCTCTCCGTCAATGATTATCTCACTCAGCAGCAGCAAAAACGTGCTGAGTATGCTAAGACAGTCACCCCTACGACTGTCTTAGAAGGTTCGGCGATCCTCGCCACCGACGGGTCTGTGCCGGTCGATTATGGGTCCGACTCCGAAGAGGGAGCGGCCATGGAGGACGAGGCTTCCTCGTCTTCAGATAAGAAGGACTCTCAGCCTTCTGCAGGATCACGTCGTCCACGTGAGGACGACTCGGACGCTTCATCCCCGAAGCGTCCGCGCAGCGATATTGAAACGACGCCTTCCACGTCGGAAGCGCCCGCTGCTCCGCGCACTGAGCCTCCAGTGCGCGATACTTGGATGCCGTCTGCAAGAGTCATTGCAGACCGTGTGGGCAATTCTTTGCCTCTACACCCGATACCGCTGTATGTTTGCAGCAGTATCGTCGATGACGCTAGTGCCATCGCCATGAACTTTGAGCCGTTATCGACTCAAAGGCGCGATTATTATATCGCACTGTTCCACGAGCTCCGTCGTTGGAACTCGAAGAAAACCTCTCGCAATAGCAAAGTGCCCGAGTGGCAGGCACTTTGTCAAAGCTGGAATGCCTTTGTTGAGAACTTCAACAAAGACCCACAAGGGTACCGTGACCGGCTGGCCGCGGCACGTGAACGCTTCGGCAAGTTCTCGAAGCGTGTCAAGATCGAACGCCTCCACAATGAGGCTGTGGAAGCGGGTATTCCGTGCGCAGTGCCCATTGGCATTATCTGTTCGCACTGTCCAATTGGGGCAGTTCGCCTGAGCGATGCCGATATCAACGGGTACACGTCCGTACGTGTACCTGAACAACTCAAAGACCTTCGTGCTAGTGTTGAGGATGCACTGGAGTCGTCGAGTGTTGCCAATACTCGCAACACTCGCAGAGGCATTACGCCTCGAGTCCATGGTGGGCTTCGTACGCCTTCACCATTTCCGGAACGTCCGTCATCAGGACGTTCCGCGGGAACCATGTATCTCGCTGGGGAGAGGATTGTCTCCAACGAATTCGAAAACGAACCGGACCTCGGTTCGTCTTCTGACTCGTATGGTCCACTATCCGATCCACATTCCGGTGGATCAAGCTTCGCGCAGTGCGCGGTTGGTAGACAACCGCCACATGCTCAGCCCCGGGCTGAGCATTCTTCTTCTTCCCTTCACGCCCGTGTGAAGGCTCTTGAGGAGCTCCAGAGCGCAGAGTTCGCTGCTCTGAAGCAAGACCTGAGTATGATGAAGGCTCAGGTCGCACAAGCGTGCCAAACCGCTTCGAACATTCGTGTCGAATTGGAAACAAAGCTTCGCAAGCTTCGCGATCGCATTGCTGCGATCGAACGGAAGCGAGGCCTCGCGTCACCGACGAGTCACCAGAGCTAGGTGACTCGGGTTGCAAGTAGGGCTTCAAGCGCCCGACGTAGAAGGTCGGGTGGAGCCGCATGTTGGACGGTAAGTCCAACGTGTATGCGTTGCCGTGCCGTTCAAGTACTGTGAACGGACCGATGAAGCGCGGAGCAAGCTTGCTTGTTCCGAAAGCGGAAGTTGCATGTGTAGGTAGGTTTTGCGTAGCTAACAAAACCAATGAACCCTTTTCGAATTCATTTGTGTTGCCTCTACCCACACTGTCAGCATTCAGCTTCTGTCGGTCGACAGAAGCTGCTATCGCATCCTGGACAAACCGAATTACGGCTTGTCGTTCTTGGACAAAGTCCATCACTCTCGAACTGAAATTGCCATTCAGTTCGGTGTCTTTCAAAGTGTCTGTACCCGGTACAGACACGTCACTTGTTGTTGCAACAGGCCCGGCCTGTGCGTGGTTCTTACCCTTGTCTGTGCCCTGCACAGACATGCCATTTGGGTTTGCAACAGGCCCGGCCTGTGCATGGTTCTTTCTTGCGTCGGTGCCCTGCACCGACTCGTCATACGAATGCGCAACAGGCCCGGCCTGTGCGTGTGTCTTGTTAGTGTCTGTGCCCGGCACAAACACTTTGTTTTTGTTCGCAACAGGTTTGTCCTGTGCGTGGTTCCCCATGCTGTCTGTGCCCTGCACAGACATGTCATGCACGTTCGCAGCAGGCCCGGCCTGCGCGTATTTCCTCTTGGTGTCTGTGCCCTGCACAGACCCATTCTCTGCATTTCCCGTCTCGTGTTGCTTTGCACGAGACGCAGCTTTTGCACGTGTAACAACGGCTGATACTGTCGTTTGATCAGCCGTTTTCTGCGGTTGATTGCACACAACCGTAGATCCTCCCCCACTTAAAGAGGGAGCCACCGCCCCGAGAACGCTCGGTAGGCGTGGATGCCGCATGGCGTTCACGAAGAACGGTGTATGCCCGGTCGAGGCATGCACCGAATTGTTGATGGCAAACTCAGCCATCGGCAAACAGTCGCTCCAGTTATGGAACGAGTGGGCGTAGCTTTTCAGCAAGTCCACGAGCACGCGATTCACGCGCTCGGTTTGACCGTCCGTCTGCGGATGATCCGCAGTCGACATTGAAAACTGGGTACCAAGAAGTGTAAACACTTCTTGCCAGAAACGCGCCGTGAAGCGCGGATCACGGTCCGACACAAAGTCGCTCGGCATCCCATGGTGTTTGAACACCATGTCGACGAACAGACGTGCTGTCTGTTCGGAAGTCACTTGAGCTGAAACTGCAGCAAGATGCACCATCTTGCTGAAACGGTCTACAAAGACCACAATACCCGTCTTCCGCTTGGAATCACGCGGAAGACCAAACACGAAGTCCATTGATACGGACTTCCAACACTCCGACGGAGTCGGTAGTGATTGCAGTGGAGCCTGCGAGAATGGAGCAGGCTTCACGCGTTGACAAACATCGCAAGTACGTACGTACTTGCGGACCCATTTATACTGACGACTCCAATAGAAGTCGCGCGTGAGAAGGAGATACATCTTCTCACGACCCGGATGTCCAGCGATCGGGACATCGTGATACTCGTGCATGATCCTGATGCGCAGGTCATGATCATTTGGGACAACAATGCGATCCGCATTGTCGTCAACTGCGCTGTAAAGTAGCAGTCCTTCGTGCACACGATACCTGTGTACACGTGCACGCAAGTGAGCGGGTAACTTCCGACGAGCTTTGTCGGAAGGAGCTGATAGGTATTCGATCAGCTGTTTTGTGTCCGCGTCATTCGCGTACGCAGCCTTCACGTCGTCAACTAGTGACGACGAGGGTATGTACGTCTTTACGACGCCAATGGTATTGGCGTCGGCTGTTTTGACAGCATAATCCGGCCGACGCGACAGCGCGTCGGCGACGACATTCAACCTTCCGGGTTTGTACTCCACCCGGAAGTTATACTCCGCAAAGAACGAGAGCCATCTCGCCATCCTTTGCGAGATGTGCGGCGACTTCACAGCCGTTCGCAACGACGCGTGGTCGGTGTAGACCACGAACGGTGAGTTACCGAGCAGGTACACTCGGAACTTCGCAAGTGCGTATTTCATGGCAAGGAGTTCCTTGTCATGTACTGGATAATTTCGCTCAGCTGGTTTCAGCTGACGCGACTGATAATAGACGACACGATCACGACCCTCGTGATCGAGTTGCATTAATGCACATCCGATGGCAAAGTCGGATGCGTCGCACACAACGTGAAATGAACGATCTTGGTCGGCTACGGCCAAGATCGGCGCTTCAGTCAAGCCCTGCTTGACTGCATCAAACGCCTGCTGACAATCAGCAGTCCAAATCCACGCAGCTTCCTTCCTGAGAAGCTGCGACAGCGGGCGGATTTTGCCCGCGTAGTTTTCCACGTACTTACACAAGTACGTGGCGAGACCAAGGAACTGCCGTAGTTCCTTGACGTTGGATGGCGTAGGCCATTCATTGATCACTCTGACCTTTTCCGGGTCAGGGCGTACGCCATTCTTTCCAACGAGGCACCCGAGTACGGGTATCTCGCTCGCCCCGAAGATGCACTTCTTCAGGTTCGCGTAAAGCTTATGCTTCCGCATAAGCTCAAGCAACTTCCGGAGATGCACCTGTGCATCTCTATATCGGTCTTCCCATTCACAGCCCTGCTGTGAACGAATACGTCATCGAAGTAGCTCGGTGCAAACTCGCGCACCGAGCGCAACAAATGCGTTACGCATCTGTTGAACGTCGCTGGGGCGTTCTTCAGCCCTTGCGGCATAACGAGCCACTCCCACAGCATGCCGCTTGGGGTGCTTACCGCCGTGAGAGGGACATCACTCTCACGCATGAGGATTTGATAAAATCCATCACGTAAATCAAGAGCACTATAAATGGTGCTCTTAGCCATCGAATCTATGATGACATCCTTCCTCGGTATCGGCGTTTGAGCCGGTACCGTCGCATCGTTCAGCTTGTTGTAAGCATGAACGATGCGCCAACCGCCCTGTGGCTTTTTGACACAGAACGTTGGTGCACTGTGCGGGGATTTCGATTCCCGCACCTGTCCTGCATTGCGACGACTTTCAAAGAAGTCGTCGATCGCTTTCACTTGTTCACGCGGCAGTGGCCACTGCCGCGTCACACAATACTTTGTGCCCGGCACGAGATCAATCTCGTGCTGAATTCCCTTGTCCTGCGGAAGTTCCGCAGGAATCTCATCTGGAACACGTCCTTGTGTTCTCGCAGAATCTTGTAGAAGGGACTCGACTTGAGCGAGTCCCAACTCTGCTCTTCGAAGCGCTGCTTCTTCGTCTTGACACTGAGAGCATCTCCGCTCTCAGTGGTGCTTCCAGCTAAGAGTTGTCTCAACTCTTGGGCCTCGTTTTCCATCCTTTCGAGATCCGAAAGGATGCAAATCTGTTCGATGCGTCCATCGTACAGGTCCTTTGCGAAGCGCTTCCAACTCATTGCTGGAAGCGAAGACATCTCCGACACACTTGTCGGAGGGTTCTCCAGCTCCATCTTCTTGTACTGGAACCCAGTACAAGTGCGCGTCAAGACATTCAACGTCTCGACATCTGTTGTCGATTCTTTTGTCTGCCCGGCAGACATTTCCTGTAACGCCTCGGTCCCGGACCGAGGCTTGCGCAGCTTTCGCCGCTTGCGCTTTTGTTTCTTGTGGAGCCCGGCTCCACTGGTTTTATGTCCAGGCCCGGCCGTGGACAGATCTTCTTTAGTACCGCCGGCGGATTCTATCCGCGGGCGCGCGTCATCAAGCCCGGCTTGAGCGCATTCCGCTTCGTGCAGCCCGGCTGCACGACAGCTCGCAAGTTTATCCGGTGCTGGACGTTTGCAACCGTCCGCACTACTTGCAGCGTCGACTCCCGGAGTCGACGCATCCTTGTCACCTCTACGCCTTTCGGCGGAGTCCCCTCTCGATGTTGATATCGAGTTTGTGTCAGCTCCGGGAGCTGACACACTGTTGTCACCTCTACGCTTTGCAGCGGAGCTTCTCTTCGAATCTGATTGGTTCAGATTCTCGGTGTTTGGTCCCGGACCAAAACCATCAACGCCACTAACAACTCCCGGAGTTGTTGCAGCTCGCGCGCCCGGCGCGCTACGACTGGAGACAGCGGCGTGAGCCGTTGTCTCATGAGGAGGTCCGGATGCACCACGTGGTGCATGCGCCACGCTGACAGGGCCATCGCTCTCTGTCGCGTTGCAGCGTCCGAAGCGTACGATCGTACGCTTTTCCCAGTCGATCACTGGGTCATGTCGGGTCAACCACGGCATGCCCAGTACCATGTCGAACTTATCGTCCAAATCCAGGACGATAAAGTCTTCCACAAACACCCGGTGTTTGTACGAGAAGCGTGATCGTATCACACGCTTCTCCGTTTTCACGACGGCACCTGTTGCCAGTCGAACTTCCAACCTACTTCGAGGTATCTTAACCTCCTCGAAGTCCAATAATGGTAGACTTTGATGTCGAACAAAGTTGCTCGACGCACCTGAGTCTACCAACACACGAAGAGAGCCTATCTCTTCGACTTCGTCATTACCTTCAAGATGACAAGGTTCGACTTGTCATCTTGCACTTTACAGTGAGAATCTCTCTCACTGGGGGCTGCAGTCTTCATCCTCGCGTGTCCGTTGTAGACACGCGTGACTGCATTACCAGTAGGGCGCCCCGCGCCTACTGGTCCCTCACGTTTTTTGTGTGTTCGCGACGATGCCCGGCATCGCCGCGTCGACCACGGCCTGAGTGTACGGACGCCGTACACTCGCGTGCGTAATGACCGATGTGTCCGCAACGGAAGCATCGTATATTGCTACCGTTCCGCTGCTGTCCGACAGCAGCCGCATTCGAGAGGTCCATAGGCTCCGGACCCTCCGTCTTTACCACCGGCCGTTGTGGCCGTGGTACATTCACATGTTGTTTAGCCTGCCTCAGGCTAAACTCCTCCTGCATCGCGAGAGTGATAGCAGCTTCGAGAGTACTTGGGTACTCTCGGAAAAGGTAGGTCTTGACAGGACCGTCCTTCAAGCCTTTCATGAACGTGACGACCTTGGTCGCCTCGTCAATCGGATTGGTCACGACATTCGAGACCAAATACCGTGCACGTTGGGCGTAAGCATGTACATCTTGCTTACCTTGCTGCAGGTCGAGAAATTCTGCTCTCGACCGGAACTCATTTTGAGGGGGCTCAAACGCAAGCTTGAGCTCCTCTTTAAACGCCTCGTACGTGCTAAAGCACGTAGGATCAGTGAGTCGGCGCCCGTAAGCCCAACTCCGCGCTCGTCCGCCAAGGCACGACATGGCGAACGCAACCTTTGACAACGGGTCGACAATACGTCGAGCCGTGATGGCAATGTCGAGTTCGACAAGCCATCGGAGAAGGGTCTCACCCTCTCTGCCCATGTAGCTACTCACATGTAGCTTCAAGTGTTCGGCGCGCGGTGTCACAGAGGGTGACACCGGTTTTGAGGCAACAGCATCTCGCTGCTCTCTCATGATGAACCCCAGAGCAACACCATGTTGCTCTGTCGGCGGTAGCGTGCGTAACATTGACGCTACGGCCGCCTCTCCAATGACTGTCGATAGTCTTTGGAGAGCCTCCCACTCTGGATCCGACAGATGGGGACAGTCTGCACGCACAACCTGCGTTGCAGCCGCGTTCGGGCTACCCGTGGACGCTGCGGCGTCCATGGGAAGGTTCTCAGCCCCGTGATCGTATTTCATATGATCACACAGGTAGTCGGTCGTTGGACGGACTACAAAGTGCTACCAGGTGTAGTGGGCCTACTTGGCTCACTACCTAGCGTACACGTGTGCGCACGTGTATGAGGAAGCGTAGGTTACTTAGAAGTAGACTTACTATACTTACGGCTCGTAAGTATAGCTATATCTAAGTAAAGGTATGATAGCTTTACTGAAAATTGAGAACTGTTTATTTGTGCTTTCCTTTAACTGAGTTTTCCTCCTAAAACTGCTAACGTAAATGTAAGGGAACTGTCAACGTGTGGTTGACAGTGTTCCATGCCTCTAATTGGTAGAAATGTATCACTTTCTACCAATAGGTATTCTTGATATGAAGCTTTGGTGTGTGCTACACCAAAGCAGGAAAACTATCCAACCGCTAACAGACAACATGTCTGTTAAGGTTACGTGTAACCCTGTTACAAAAAGGCTTTTCGAGCCTCTCCCCCACTTACGATGGAGGCCACGGTGCCTCCCCGCAAGGTTAGCGGCACCTGGGGGTGTCGTAACCCATTCAAGTAGAACAGGGTAAACCCCGTTGATGCGGGTACCAATTTGTTAAGTGCAACCTCAACCACAGAAGGCTGGTCCGACCAGGACAGAGGTGTTTCCGCACAGATACTGCGAATAGTATCTTCGAGCACGCGGTTGACGCACTCAGTCTGACCATCCGTCTGCAGATGGTCCGCAGGTGACATCGTCAACTTAGTTCCCAGTAGCTGGAACAGGGTATCCCAGAACGCCCCTGTGAAGCGTGGGTCTCGATCAGAGACTATGGTCTCTGGCAGACCATGACAGCGGAACATGCTATCTAGGAACAGCTGTGCAGCTTGCTTCCCGGTGACCTTGTCACATACCGGAGCAAGATGCACCATCTTGCTCAAACGCAGACAAACACCAATATGCCGGTGTTGCCCTTGTCATCGGCCGGCAGACCGAAGACGAAGTCGAGACTCATCGACTTCCAGCAATCCGCTGGTACTGGTAGGCTCTGCAGTGGAGCCGAGGCGTGGCCCGAAGGCTTCACCCTTTGACATAGTGTGCCACCCACTTAAACATGCGGGGCCACCAAAATGTCTGAGAGACCATTTGGTAAGTCTTCTCTCGGCCAAGATGACCACTTATCGGCGCATCATGCGCCTCTAGAAGTATGCCATACTTCAGATCCTCGTCGGTTGGAACGACAACCCGAGGAGGATCTCTAGGGTCTACTCGGTAGTGGAGTAGCCTATCGGCATCGGAAAGCTCATAGCAATGGAGCCGCGCCCGCTGTCGAGGCGAAAGCCTGTCGACTTTGGCGTCCTTGTCATCGGACAAGAACTGCACCAGTGGTGTGTCGTTCTCGTCCCTTGATACGCAAGGCGTATCCGATCGTATAGATCTGCCGTGACCTGACTGACATGGGCTAGCTCATAGTCAGGTCGACGCGACAATGCATCGGCAAGCACGTTGAGCTTGCCCGGCTTGTATTCAACGCGGAAGTTGTACTCCGCGACGAATGACAGCCACCTCGCCATCCGCTGCGACAGATGCGGCGAGTTGGTGGCAGTCCGCAAGGACGCGTGATCCGTATAGATCACAAAGGGCCTCGTGCCCAAGAGGTGAACTCTAAACTTGACAAGAGCGTACTTCATTGCAAGTAGCTCCTTGTCGTGAACGGGATAGTTCCGTTCCGCAGCCTTTAGCTGCCTGGACTAGAAGGAGACGACGCGTTCGCGTCCTTCATCATGTTTTTGCAACAGCGCACAGCCTATTGCATAGTCAGAAGCGTCACAGACGACGCTGATTGACTTGTTTTCGTCCGGTAAGGCCAGGACTGGCGCTTGCTGTAAGCTCGCCTTGATGCTGTCAAAAGCATCCTGGTGCTGTTGCTCCCAGACCCAGTCGGCATCTTTCTTTAAGAGATCCGATAAGAGTCGAGCAAGTTCAGCGTACCCTGCGCTGTACTTCTGAAGATAGTTAGCCAAGCCTAGCCACTACCGGTGATCCTTCTGTGACCTCGGGGTTGGCCAAGCCACAATGGCCTTGACCTTCCTTGAATCGGCGCGAACGCGGACCCTGCTGACAAAGCAGCCGAAGACTTTTATCTCCTCAACTGCAAAGACGCACTTGTCGATGTTGTCATAATGCTTGTTAGCTCTCATGACCTCAAACACTCGACGGAGGTGCTTCAATGCACCTCCATAGCCGTCTGGCCACCTTCGGCACGGCTATGGACGAATATATCGTCAAAGTACATCTGTGCGAACGTACGCAATGGTCTAAACAGTTGTGTGACCAAGCGATTGAACGTCACTGGGGCATTCGATAGCCCCTGTGGCATCACTAGCCACTCCCAGAGCATCCCGCTCGGGGTGCTCACTGGTGTGACAGGAATGTCACTCTCCCGTTTCAGGATTTGATAGTAGCCATCTACCATATCCAGGGCGCTGTACAGCGTACAACCCGACATGTTGTTCAACAACACGTCGTTGCGAGGGGTCGGCGTCTGTGCCGGTACCGTCGCATTGTTCAGCTTGTTGTAAGCATGAACTAGGCGCCACTTCCCGTTAGGTTTACGAACGCAGAAGGTTGGCGTCGAGTGCGGGGACTTCGACTCCCGCACCATGCCCGACTTCGCCTTCTCGGCGAAGAAGGCATCTATGACCTCGCACTGCTCGTGAGGTAGAGGCTTCTGCCTCGTGACACAATACTTTGTGCCAGGCACGAGATCAATCTCGTGCCGAACTCCCCGATCCGGCGGGAGTTGGGATGGTGGGTGCTTCGACACCACATCCGAGTACTCTTTCACAAGAGGATACACTGGATCCTCCGGGTTCTTGAGAATCTAATAACCCAAGCGCGTTGCGCGCTGCTTCGTGAACGCCTACAGGACATCCTCGTCCATTACGGAGGAAGAGTTCAAATCTTCAGGAGAGGTCTCCGGCTTCAGGAGCACCATCTCCGCAATCTCCGGCCTTCAACTCGGCCAGGAAGTCATCCATGAACATTTCCTCGAGGTTCAGCAACGCGGACACCTCAGACTGGGCCACCAGGTGGATGACTCCTGTCTTCACTTGACTGATAGCCAGACACGCCGTCGAAGACATGGTATTGCTCTTCGACCGGCCGTGCCTGCGGAGTCTCAGACTCCGAGTGTGGTACTTTGTTATCCACACGGGAGGTGCTCAATGACACCTCTGCCCTCGTGCTGGTCGTCTTGACCCTGCGTGGAACTTCGTTACCCATGCTAGAGACGCACGCTGTGCTCTCAATCTTCTCAGTCTCTTCGACCTTGCGTGGAACTATGTTACCCACGCCGGAGGCACTCTTAGCGTCCTCCTTAACAGCCTCAGCTGTTTGCGGAACTACGTTACCGGTTGTGGACCTATGTTACCCACCTGTGGGCCTATGTTACCCACACAGGAGACGCCTTCAGCGCTCCCCTCAGCAGTCTCTGCTGCTTGCGGACCTATGTTACCCGCCTGGTCAGTGCCGTCCGGCACGACCACAGTCGAAGCCTATACGGCGCGGCGACTCTCAGCATTGGGACTTGCCGTCATGGCAATCTCACACGCTTGACAATGAGCCTTGGTCTCATGCGACGGTTGGGAGGCTCGTCACAACAACGTCATTGGTGTCAGCGACCCCCAATCACTCCTTTGGACGCGTAAGCGTCTTGGCGACAATCTCTGGCACCAGTCCCGGACAGAGGTGGGAACATTACTCACCAAAGCTCTGTCGGAGATAGCGGGTCGGCTAGCCGCAATGGCTTTGCCGAGCCAATCGATCCAGGGCTCGTGCTTTTCGAGCCACGGCATGCCCAGGATCAAGTCGTACTTGTTCATGTCTAGGACAAGGAAAGACCCCGTGCTGTCAAAGTCCTCAAACTTTACAGCTAGGTCCATCCGGACCCCAGGTACATTAACCACCGTACCACCGGCCAGTCTCACCGAGACCTGGCTCCTGCCTTCGCTTTCTCTCAAAGCATCGGCATACTTGTCGCCATTCCGCGCGACCGTCTGGCGTCGAGCAAAGTTCGTCGACGCCCCAGAGTCAATCAGGACTCTAAAGGGATCACCGTATCCCCGTACACTCACGTGTACCACGAGCAGTCCGCCGCTGCTCTTCCTCGTCTCGAGAGCACCCAGGCTCTCAGGGGCTAAGCCTCCATGGCGTGCACCGTCCGCACTCCTACCATGGGAACTTAGATCTTCCCCAGTAGGGCGCCCCGCCCCTACTGGTGACCCCAGTTCCCCTGGCTCTTGGGTTGTGGCTTCTGCCACGGGCCCCTCGACCCCCTAGGTTTGGAAGGGAGCTTCCTTTGCCCTCCCGCAGGGCAGGCACGTTGCATGTGCCCGAGCTTCCCACATCCGTAGCAACGTTCCATGGGTACCGGCCCGGTGCTAGCTCCAGCTGCTGGAGCTCCTTGCACTGCGCCTGACGACGCGTTGTGGCCTTGCCACACCGACGTAGGAGTATGAGCCAGTCGGTGGCTGTACTCCTCTTGGAGGGCGATCTGGATCGCCTCCTCCATAGTGTTCGCATGCACGCGGAACAACTGTGTGCGGGATGGGCCCACCTTCAGGCCATCCATGAACACTGCCACCTTGATGTGTTCAGGTAGGGGTTCCTCACCAGAGATGCAGCGAGTACTCGCATCTCCTGGATGTACTCATGCAGCTCACGCTTCCCTTGTTTACAGGCAAGGAAGCGCGAGCACTGGTGATACTCATAGTCCGCCGGTAGGAAGGCGGCTCTAAGCCGTTGACACAGCTGAGCCCAGGTTGTGAAGCAACCCGGCGTTATCGCTTCGCGCGTGTACGCCCAGGTCTTCGCCCGACCTGCTAGGTTGGACAGGGCGAAAGCGACCCGAAGTCACTCGGTCGAGATTAGAGCCGCGTCCATCGCGAGCTCTACTTCTCTGACCCAGAAGTGGAGGTTCTCTCCCTCCTTCCCCTCATAAGGGTTAGCCTTAAGCCTCAACGGCTTAGGTTGAGCTGGCTTCATTTCAGCCACGGGGGCCTGTAGTCCCTGCACATGAGCGATGATCCCTCGCTCTTACGTGTCGAACGCCTCAATGCGTTCGACCTGCTCAGCCGGCGTGGTAGCCGCCAAACTTCGGAGGGCATCTCCTCCAAAGATGCCCACCATCTTCCGGACCGACTCAAAATGAGAGTCGGTCAAATGAGGGAACTCCCCTCTACCCATCCTGGCTTACCTTGTAATAGCCATAGAGGATTCAGGTAGTCAATCTACCCGCGTAGGCGTGGATTGACTACAAGTGCTACCAAGCGTGACGGGGTCACACGAGCACCTTGCTTGAGGAAGCGTGCTATTAAGAGTATACAAACTCTAAGTGAACGGCGGTTCACTAGTCCCTGGTCTGAGGGGACTTAATAGCCAGTTTAGAGTAAGTTTTAGACTGATTTATTTATAGTTAATTAGGTTCATTTGGCCTGTAATACAAACTACTAATTAACTTTAATTTAACCTTAATATGCATATAAAAGGTAGGCCAAATGTTATTGGTTGACCCTCAGCCACCAGACCTACGTGGCAGTGGTGTGGTCCACACCACCCACAACAGAGTATCTAAAACGAATACTCACAGAAGTATATCTACTTCGAGAGGCGGTACCCTTTCTAGGGTATCCCTCATGTAATGCCCGTTGCAATTGGTGCAAGCGTTGTTGACCTACGGATCGAGTGCTAACCCTAGCAGTAGGCATCACCGCGGCGTCACCAGATGAAGATGCGGCTGGGGTACGCGCTAGTGGTAGCGTAGTTCGCTTGTGTGTGCTTGTTGCCATCTCCGCAGGTATAACGTTCTGCCTGTGCATGCTTGCAAGTTTCCCTTTGATGAGAATTTTCCTTTGGCAAAAGTTAAATACTTCCATACGGCACTTTAGTGACAATTTTCATTTCTAACGACTTGTTCCGTGAAGGCGAGATTGTGTGCCGTGGCAGTGATAACCCTTGAAGAACTACCCTAAGGATAAAAAAGCGATGCAAAAAACCGGGATAAATCGAGACGTTGTAACTCGATTCAAATTCGAGTTGAAAGTGCAGGTCGTCGAAATACGATGGATAGCGACATCATAGTTCGCTGAGGACGTCCACTCCGCGCCTATCACCAAGGCTAACACTGGGTGAAATGGAGGACCGCAGGAACACAAGCTGATGTTGTGCCTCCGAGTCTTGTTTTTCGAGCCAGATATGCTTCGTACCGGTCGGTTGAGGGGCCAAATTCCAAATGAGGTGGAAAACTCGACCACAACGTTGAAAACGCTCTGCTTGGCCCCAAAGAGGATGCGATTTCACTGCATCTCCAGCAACAGAATCTCTTTTTCTGGTTTGCTGACAGTCTCTTTGAGCAACTGGGACTTCCGTTCTTGCGGCAGTACCGAGCTTGGTTAACTCGGCGTTACTGTCCTTAGCTTTTTTCCTTGGTACTGACGTTAGTCTTATACTCGTTTTGTGTCGTCAATGTTCTGTCGTACCTTGTTGTCGACGTGTTTGCAGACCTGTCCGGACACTCTCTTCAGGAAAAATTTAGCCGGTGCCGAAGAGATAACCTGAGTTGAAGTTACATAAGCTTGGATAGAGCAGGAGAGAATTTGTTTGGCTCGAATGATGGATCGCCGGGTATCTGTGTACCGCAGTCGAAGAGACTGTTATCACCAAAATGGACGTTGTCGTGTCGGGGTCGCTGGAATAGCGGATCGACCAATTGATAGGCAAGCATTAAATTTCCTGTACTTTGGATTTTTATCGCCCATAAGTTGGCAACAACTATACGTATCAATTCCATGTAGAAACTGCTTGATAAGTAGCAAAGACCATTGTGGCCAGACCAATGATAACCACGATGCCGTTCATAAAGTGTCCACGACCAACAAGCCTTTAACCATTGCAAAAGAGTTAGTGATTACTAGGATCACGGTACTATGGCAATGGAAACACGCACCTTGAGTGAAAAATGCACGGATAAATGAATGCAAGTGGCACCGAGCAGAACCCACCAATGATGGAGACGAAGTTATCTAGCTGTAACCACACGATATGACAATTAGGTGATGGCTAATTACCAAACGCAATACGTCTACTATACCTCCTCCTTGCCGAAATATCCAATGACAGCCGTGAGGCAGACAAGTGCGAAGCGGAAACCGTTCTTTTTTTCCACCGCCAGAACCCCTTGACACGTTGGTGCGGAAACAGATTGCTCTCTAGGATGTTGATAACCGGATACACATCAAAGGATACGAGAGTACTAACGCCAAGGAGTATGTAAGCTGCACAGCCATTGTTCCCGTACTCTCATTTGAACTGGGCAGGTTCAATGTCACTACGGATTGTGTGTTCTTCCCAAATGCTGCATATACGGTACCCGCAAACAATGTGCAAATTACAAGGATGCACACGACGCACCACGACAAAATGGCTGGGAACTTATGCTTGATTCGATCATCCATTGAATCATATGTAGGTAGAACCAATCCAATACCCTCGAAGCAATAAACAGCGACAACAAGAAACATCGCCCAGTTCTCGGAATTAAAGTATTGCCAGGTTGCTTCACCAGGAGCTGCACTTCCGAGTGTCTTTACAGTGTATGTGAGGATATACACAAGACCGAACACGATGAGCACATCCGCGAATAAGCTTGTGAGTGCGAAGTACTCCAGACGACGCACCCACGCTAGTGGGGTGTAGAGAGGGATCTGCAGCAATATAAGCGTCCATGAAGACGTTGTGATTGAATTTTGTAGGTTGAATGCATGTAATAGTACTTCGCCAATATTTTTCTCCACGAAAATGAGATATGAGCAGCAGAAACCTATCTGCGAGAGCACCAACGACAAGTTCACCGCTCGTCGACCCATCGTACCGAAGGCTTGTTCTCCAACAATACCGTACGAGACGTTGTGGTGGTGGTGTGTGAATAGAGAAGTACACTCGAGCACTCCACCAGACGCAACATACAGAAGGTTGAGAGTGCCGCAGATACACAGAGCCCCACAATCGAGAACAGCATACCCCCATTCTGAAAGCCTTTGGGCAAGAACAAGATGCCACTGCCGATAAAAGACTTAAAAATCGTAAAAATCGTCTTTTTGACGGACGCTCCTGTTGTCGAGATCTCGTTCTTGATGTATGGAACGTGTCGAGACTGCTAAATAGTGGAATCAGTTCTTCCTACAAATTTCAAGGACTCATACTTAGAACTTGAGAGCTAACGAGCAACTTAATACCCACATTTTCACTGTACTCGTCTCCGAGATGCAAGGTGTCGTTGGCAAAGCCGCGGTAGGTAGACTGCACCAAGCTGTGGGACCGATAGATGTCAGAAACGAGTTCCGCACGTAAGTTGGTACGACTGTATCACCAGCAGGCAAATGTGCGATGACGTGGTCTCGACGGAATCCGCCTGGCTGTACAATGTCCGAAGCCTTGCCTGTCATCCATAGCAGCAGCAACACAATACACACGTGAAATTAGAACACCGACGTTGCATCTCCCAAATCTTCTCCTCTATAGCGTTCCAACGAACCGACGTCTTTGTAGAGCACGTCGCTCACGTCTGGCAGTGACTTGGTCCGGGTCATCCCGTCCTGGCAGTCTTTCAACACGGCGCTGTAGATTTCACGCGTCATATCCGATCCCTCTTCAGCAATGTCGTGTACAAGCGCGGGAGTTCGTACGTCGCAGTCCTTGCACGAATCCTTGGAGTGTGGCGAAACCATGCTGCTACAACGGGGAGAATTGGGATATGACGGCGGTCTTGACCGTTGCTCGTGTCCTTTCAGCGGCCGTTACGAGTGATCGTGCGTAGAAATGGGATCATTCAAGTAAAAAGGCTACAAACAAGATTCGTCTGAGAGGGTCCCCTTGAGGGTATGTTGCTGCCGGACTGCCATCATGTATTCGACACAGAGCACGCGCTGCTGGTGTGTGCACGTAGCCTGACGTTCGGCACGTTCTGCCTTGCCACACTAGTCGCGACCGTATACGCTTTTCAGCGAATCCTGCCCATTTTCCTGAGCTCCAATGGTACACCACCAACCTCACCATGTTGGCGTTCACGGGGATCCAGATGGCGCTGTTGGTCTACGAGTGTTTCGTCCTGAACAACCCGAAAATCCTCGTGCTGGCCAAGTACTTCCGGTGTGTGCAGATCGCAATTTCCTGCGTGCTGTACGGGAAATCCGCCGGAGAACTCGTTAACCGGGCTAAACTGGTACGTGGATGGAGGGGGATCTCGTTGGAATGGCGGCGACACTAATTGTTTTTGCTGCTGCTGTATGACAGTTCTATAATATGCTGATCCCGGTTGTGGGGCTTACTACGGTCGCCATGACGATGAACGCGCTATTTGTTGTGGGATCAACGATGAGATTGACTGCCATCACATTACGTGGATGACTATGTCAGTAACGGGGGTAATTCTAACAGGTACGATATGACACACACTCGAGCGATAGACACTAATCCTGCTTGTTGGGATAGCCGGTTTTGCTATCCCAGGTCGAGTGGTTCTCGAAGAAATTAACTCCACAGCCAGGAAACAGGTACGATTAAACGTCTGGATCGAAGGTTGTTTTTCCATGATAATGTTTTACGCCTTTCCTCTCCTAGCGCAAAAAGTTCCAGGACTCTGCCGAGCTGACGGAGCTGGAACAGTCCAACCACCAACTCTGGGTTCTTTTGATCGTACGTGCTTTTAGGTGCCAAAGTCGAGTGTCTTTTGATGATTAACACATGGCGTTTGCGCGTGTTTCTCTACGCTGAGAACAGTGCAACTTCGTGAGCACAACCTTGCAGCTCGCGGTGGATGCGTACCTCTCTTTTGATGTAGGCGGTACGATGGATGCATTGTTTTCAGGCGCAAGTGTTAGGAGTTCAATGTGGTGGTGCCGGTATTGTAGGTAAAAAGAGAGAATGCGACAGCATGTTTTTCGACGAGAACGGCGGACTCTTCGAGCAGTCAGTGCGACTGATGATCTCCATTGGAACGTACCTCGTGCCGAACTGGGGCGTGCTATACGTGTTCTACGTCCTGCCGCGCTTCCAGTTCTCCACTGTCCTGGACGTACCCGGCCTTCTGTTGGACGACGAAAACGAGGAAGCAGCATATGAGCTTCTTCCCGGTGATGATCGTGTTTGACCAGTAGTAGTCACAGTAGGCGGTTCTACTAAAGCGAGCGTAAATTAGATGAGGAGAAAGCTGGTTGATGTTGTGTCATGGCAGCGGAGGTGAAGCATCTACAGCTCCCGAAAACGCAGTTGGAGATGGCTAATGATCGGGTGGGGCCTACAGTCACTGTAGTACAGTGGGCAAACAGCTCATCACGAGAGCATGTACACTGACCTATCAGTGCTATATTATGTCGAGCCAACTCGTCAAGAGCCACCAGCATTACATTCTGCTGAACTAGCATGAGTGGTGTCATGTGCTAGAAGACTCTCAACGCTCTGAAGGCCACAGTTTTTCCCAATCCTAGGCATACACAAAGGCGCGTATCGACAACACCTTGAAGTTGGCCTTATACTAAACTTCAAGTAAACGTTGCCCTCGAGTAGCCATTCTCAGAATAGCCGTCGAGCGCGCAGGACCATGGATCACGACTCCGTCCGCCTGCTGCGCCCTGCGCCGCCTACCAAATCTCCGCTGGACCTCTCGGCGCATGACATCGCCATGGTGCGCCTCGGCGGCGGCTCCACCTTCCAGCGGTCGCACAGCAAGCCCGAGCATCCGACGTCACAGATGGGAGCTGCCGCCGTGGACGCCGAGAACCAGCACGCCAAGCGCCACAACGGCAAGAAGCTCTTGTTCCTACGCAAGTTCAGTGTCATGGAAGAAGACATCGTCATCTGCAACCGCGTCCGTTGCGGCGTCGACCCATCCTGGTTCCAGCACCGGAACTCAGGCGACCACCGCTATCTGCGGGCATTGAGCTTTGAAGAGGCGAGACTGGCTGCTACACGTCGTCGCCGCTCGATCTCCATGGCGGCAGCTTGTCCGAAGAAAAGTCAAAGCATGCGCATTAACACGAGTGTCTTGGGGGATGACGAGGATGAGGACGTAATGACAGGCGTCACCGTCCCTACAGCTTGCTCAGGTGGTAGTAGCACTAGTACGGAACGTAGCTCGTTCAACTCTATTACAGCTCGTGCTTCTATTAGTGAAGATGACATGTCGCCCTTGCAACGTGAAGGAAATGTACGCGCACCGGTGATGCGGGCTAGTTCTTCGCGGAAAAGTTTGGCAAGCCCACGCATGCGAACAGCCTCGGAGAGCTCGGCACTACTCACCCCACGTGAGAAAGCTATGCATGGACGCTACCTCATCCGAGAGTCCTTCGCTACTGGAGCTTATGGAAAGGTGTGCTCTGGGCAAGACAAATCGTCCCTTGAGGAGGTTGCAGTGAAAATCGTGCCTAAGTATATTTTGATTCACCAGAAGAGAAGCAGTCGGTGATTCGTGAGCAAGTGATTCACAAGGGCCTGGATCACCCGCACATTGTCAAACTTCTGGATGTCTATGAAGACGACGGCGCACACTACTTCATTCTGGAGCGCGCCGACAGCGGATCTCTCAACACAATAATCACTGGCGCAGGCATCGAAGAAAATAAGTGCCGCGATTTCTTTCGGCAATTACTGCTTGCTCTTGAATATCTTCACAGCAACAACATTGTACACCATGACATCAAGCCTCACAACGTGCTTTTGGACGATGATGGGACCACAGTAAAACTGTGTGATTTCGGTGCTTCACGAGCTTTTGATGCTCATGAAACGTCGTTGCCATTTGCCGGCATCTTTGGTACAGTGGGTTACATCGCACCAGAACTACTTGATGGTACAGCATCCTATGGTCCTGCGATTGACATGTTTAGTGCTGGCATGTTGCTTTTTGAGATGGTCTTCGGGTACGGTCCGTTCTATCCGCCTAGTGCTTGCACGCACCAGGAGCTGGAGTTCCCCAAGAGGTCGAAAGCATCACCGCAGGTGAAACAACTCTTGAGTAAACTGCTGGAAAAAGATCCTCTCAAGCGAATTACAGCGGGCCAGGCACTGGGTCACCCGTGGATCACTTTGAATGCAGGTGGTCGCTCGGCGCCATCGTCACCAATAAGTTCTCCTGCAGGCATGCTGCCTCCATCACCGAGTTGTGTCCGTAGGTAGAAGGCCCAGGCTCTGTAGATGTTCATTTCATCTTGTTTTTCCCTGACAAACGTAAATACAATGTATGCATGCCTTGTCACGAAAAAAGTCTCGTAACTTACAAATTATCTATGAGAAATCCGTCAACACCTGAGCCGTAAGACGTGGTGATGCTGTAACCAGCAATAGTGGTCACAGCGGTTATTACCGAGATCACGTTGCCAATTAGCCCGCAGATTGCTGCACCAGTAATCAGTACGAGCCAAAATGCCACGAGTGTTATCATTGCAAGCCCTTGACTCTCTTGAAATAGCAATTCTGCTCCGTCCGGAAGCTTGCCGTTCGATTCATAAAATCTCTTCAGCAGAGATTCCTTGCGTTCAAATCGCTTTTCCATCCAGGTCGCCAGATCGTTCTCACTTTTGTCGCGCAGTACCGATATGTCCACTCGTTCGATGTAGAAATGGATCATTCGAGGCACACGACCGGTTAACAGTGACGCCTCTGATGGGCGTTCATTAGCGGCGTAGTCCACGTAGAACATGGTGATATCGTATACAGCAGTAAGCTGCGAGCGCAGCAGTGGGAACATGAATGTCCAACCCGTTGTGCGCGGGTACAGCGAGTACTGACGAGGTGGGAGTCCGTTCTTCTCAGCAAACTCAGCACTCTTTTCAAGATTACTCTCGCTGAGATCAGTGCCTTCCGGAAAAAGAAGGTATGAAGCCTCAGGTTCTGTCGATGCGAGGAACGGCAGTAACTTGCGCAAGTTCACTTGATCATCAGCCCAGCGACGTTGCTGTGTAGCATAGAAGAGAACGTTAGTAGAGCCATCTAATGTAGCATTACCATGTGCAACCATACCAGAAAAATGAAGATAAGTGCTGCATGGCCCACCCGAAGATGGGGATTTTCCGCAGCGGAGCCTTCAAGACGATTCGCAACTGATGCAGCGTACGTGTCCGCCAGGCGACACTCCAGAGTAGCATCCAGTCGATACGAGTGCGGTGGTTCGACAGCCATAGCGCTCGATCCTGAGGCATGTCGCCTTCGTGGGTTTGGTTTCTGCATCGCCGTAGACTCGGACCTGAATACCAAAGAGTTTCTCTACAGAATTTATAGTGAGCATCTAGCAGTATGAAGCCGTAAGCTCCTCTTTCACACACCAAGTAGCAACACCACTTGACCCATCCACGCCCATTGTCTGTTGCAATACAATTATTCAGTAGAGAACCTGTTCATGAACAAAAATTCCGGCGCACATGAAGCGAGTGACGCGACGATAGAAGCGTTTGGTCTGCAGAAATCCCGGCAATGGCAGTGCTGCCAATAGGAAGAACGGAGTGAGCACCCAAGCCAGAGCTGTCCATCCTGTGACCACCAGTGACACCAGGAACACGATGCCCACAATGGCCACGCCCATGGTCTCTACTAAAAGCTGTTTCAATTGTCTGTATCAGTTACTTCACAACAACTTTATCTTACTTTACAGCTACTTCAATCATTTTCTCCTTGAAGATAAAAAATTCAAAAGAAGCAGAAGAAAATGACAACGAGAGAGGAGGCGGAACGCGATGTGAAGCTCCTCGTGAGCTTTGTGGCCATGGTCTTCGTGGGACTCGGCAACAAGAGTACGTACTGGACTCCAATTTGAAGCTCGAAATTGTTGCTGACCTCGTTCTCCATCGTTTGATGCAGTCTTCCAAAAGTGAGCAATTTGTTGACCAAATTTCTGCCTTCCTGCTGACATTTCTGCATTACTGATAGGTTGCAGACCATTCCGATGCACAACTACCCGACATTCCTCAATCTACTCACTACGTTTGTCTACGTACGTAGTGTGCTTCGAAATTATCCCAGAGGATATTTTGTTGACACACTTGTAGATCCCAATCAGTTTCGCTTATATCCTGCCAATGATCAAGTACGGAAGCGCTATTACGTGGGACCAGCGCAGTATTCCCAAGCGCAAGTTTGCAGTAATGGGAGGACTGGACTCCATCGCCGGCATCCTGCAAGTTTTTGCAGCCACTTATCTAGGCGGTTCGCTTATTATTTTGCTTGGTCAGGCTGCAATCCCCATTTCGATGTTAATTTCCAGTCTACTACTCAAAGCGAAGTACTCTAGCTACCAGTATGTGGGCGCAGTAGTTGTGACATTGGGCTTGCTTATCGTACTGGGTTCTGGTGACTCTAGCAGCAGCACTGGCACCAACTCACACCTCATCGTGCTGTGGTCGGTCGTCATGATCTTCAGCTGCGTTCCCATGTGCTTGTCCAGCGTTTACAAGGAGAAAACGCTTGGCGAAGCGGAACTAGATGCGGTTTATCTGAATGGGTGGATCGCCGTTTCCAATTTTTGTGTTCAATTCCACTGACAATCCCCGCGGCAATGGTCGGTGATCACCCGGTCACCCCCAGAGAGCTACCAGAAAACCTGTATGACGGGTTAATGTGCTATTTGGGGCAGAACACTGTCACTGAGGGTGCCCACAAGGATGACTGTGAGAAAGCTACCATCTATGTGACGGCATACTTACTCTTTAACGTGGCGTACAACCTGTTGATCATTCTGATACTCAAGTTTGGCAGCGCTAACATCCTCTGGCTGGTAAGTGAATTGTCGAGATTTGCTACTGAAAGATGTTTTGGAACTAACATTTGTGCTGAGCAGGCAATGACCATTATGGTTCCTTTGGGCAACGTCGCGTTCACGTTTCCGTTCATGCCAGAGCACCAACCGCTCCATGCGAAAGATATCGCGGGCTTGCTATTCATCATGCTGGGATTGTTTGTTTACCGCTTCCTGGAGGAGCTACTGGACTCCTGGAACAAACGGAAACCAATTTACCCAGACGAAAAGGGACCCGCAGTAGATGAACTCAAGCGATCGCTCATCAGTAGCGACAGCGACAACAGCGACGACCTGGAAAGAGAAGTGTGAATAGTTGGAATACTTGGTACATATTCAATTTCAATAATCAACGTCAATAGTGATGATGGTTGTAAATGATTGCTTCATTCTCGTTAGTTACCTGTGTGTACCACACAATTCACGATAGCCATCGAGCTTTATTGACCGCAGAACGCAAGGGAGGACCAACGACATGCTGGCTGCCGTCACCAAGAGCTTCGCCCGCGTCGCCGGTACCGCCGGATCGCGTCGTGCACCGCTTCTCAGCTCGCAGGTGTCCCTCTTCTCCTCAGAGGCGACTTCTCCCACGCCTGTGGCGGAGCAGCCCAAGCGCACCAAGCTCAAGATCCCCACCAAGCGCGCTGCTTCACTGCTGCAGCAGCTGGAAGCAGAGGCCGTAGCCAAAGCCGCGGAGGGTAAAGACATCGATAACTTCAAGCCAGGCGACTCGGTGGAGGTGCAGTATCTGCTGAGCCGCACGGGTGGTCGGGTCCAGCGCGTCAAGGGCGTCGTGTTAGCGCGACGAAACCGTGGCACCGGCAGCTCTTTCGTCATCCGCAACGTGAGTCGCGCGCTGTATTAAATGAGATGTGACTAGTGAGAGACTGACTGTTGATTTTACACAGCATATTGGCGGCTACGGCTACGAACAGAAGATCTTCTTGCACTCGCCTCTGCTGCAGAGCGTCAAGGTGCTGCAGGAGGCGTTCATCCATAAAGGAAAGAAGCGCGTGCGTCGTGCAAAGCTTTTCTATCTGCGTGAGAAGGCGCCCAGCTTCACAACGGTTTAGGTAGTGCGGCTACGTCAGACTCGTCGGTACCTGCAACTTTGTCTCTGTCGCATAGGGAAACAGCACGAGTATGGTGAATGCAGCACTAACACTAGAGAAGACAAACGATTCAGACAGACTCGAATAGGTTCGTCTGTTATTGACGGGCAGATCATCTACTCTTCAAGCCACTGCTAGTGACAGCGACTCGTCCTAGGGTCCTGGTGCTCCCTCTATCTGCGTTTCTTCTTCTTGGACTTGCGAATGCCAGAGCCGCTAGACACAACAACAGCAGCAGGCTTGTCCGACTCGGCCTTGCGAGCAGCACGAGCAGCTGCATCCAGCTTGAGTGCGTCCTTTTCCGTGCCCATACCCGCTCCTTGGGCGCCGACAAAGCGGTTGCGGCCACGACGACCACGCTTTCCATGCGAACGTTGCTTGCGCGGAATCCAGCGCTCCGGATCTGGGTTTACTAGTCCAATGGACGCGTTGTAGTCTGGACGAGAGCGCAGACTCGCTAGATGCGCCTCCCTACGCTTAGCACGCTTGCGAGCGACACTCTCCGGGCTTTTCGCGGCACGCTTACGTCTGTGCAAGCAGGCAGAAACAAGAATGTGAGTTTCGCATCTGACCAAGGACGCGCCGCATTGAAAATCGCGCTACCACGTACTCGCTCTTCTTGTCCCCAGTGTCCGCAAACTTGGCTGCCAGACGTGTAGAACGTGGTGCCTGTTTCTCTAATTCACTCGGATCAATCGCGCTCTCTTCGACAGCTGGGAGCATGGCACATCGAGCTTCTGCGGCTTCAGCATCACAAAACGACCTTTACACAGACAGTATGCGATCAGTGCAATGGACAGAATGCAGCAGCAATACGACCATCTTACAGGGCAACGACCAAAGACGCCATAGAACGAAGGCGGAGATCGCGGTCCAGAGCGCCAGCAGTCTCGCCTTCGAGCAGCTCCAGGTAAGCGTCAGCAGCCTCGCGGTATTGTTTCTTCTGAATCTTGTACCAGCAATCACCTTCACGAATCTTCATAGCCTGCTCGGAAGAGTAGTTTCCAGTCTTGTGGTGAACCAGCGCGGATTTCAGCACGGCTTGTGCCGATATCGAATCACCCGCCTGCTCATACAAAGCAATGAGGGTCGCCACGGTACCCGGGGAATGTGCTAGCTGCTCAATGGAGCGAATGCACTCGGCAGCCTTAAGCACCTGACCTTCTGTCAAGTATACGTGTGCGAGGCCAAGACGACCGCCCACACTCATATCGTTCTGAGGTAGACACGATCGCATTACAGATAAGTTAGAATCTAATCTACCCGACACCAGAACAGCTTGACAAGTAAGTTATTACGCACCTGAAGTTGGTCAATCGCGGCCGCTGGGGACTGATCTTTGATAGCGAGAAGGACCACGATATCAGCTATTGATTTCGACGCGGGGAACTGCTTCCTCAACGCTTCTAGACTCTCGCGACATTCCTCCGTCTGATTAATCGGAACGAGGTTGTTAATAGATTACATTCGCATCAAATTTCAAGGGTGACGATATTCCCGCACCTTGTTCATGAGGCAAAGCAATAGCGTGCGGTTCGTGAGGATGGCCTCCTGTTGTGCAGGGTTCAGCTTATCGGATAACACTGCCGCGTCAATATTTTTCAGTCGCTTGAGCGAGTCCAGTACGTCGCGGTCCTTGCGTATTGTCACAATGTTGTTGGAAGCCACAGCTCCCACAGCACGGTTGCGCAGCCTGCAAAAGCCAGGCAACAATCAGTACACAGAGCGACCCACATTTCATTCAGCTTGCCCAAATGGACAACATACTTCAGCTTCAGTACGTTGCGGTAGTCTGACAGTGCTCCGTCCAGATCACCACGCATCTGCTTTACAAAGGCCAATTGCGTTTTGATGACAGCCACTTCCTCTTCGATCTCAGCTTCCGTCGCGCCTTCAGCCTCAAACGTATCGCGACACAAACCTGATAGTTTATCCCACATGACAAGAGTACGTTAGGATGGATCAGTCACACGTAAGCACAAACGCTAATCTCACGTTCAGCAATGAGCAAAAGCTCCTCCGCTTCAGCCCAATCGCCCGACTGGATAGCGACAAACGACTTATTGAAGGCCACTTCGAAGCCATCATCAATCTACGCCAGCATAACACATCCAAACCTTGTGTTAGATTATATGTCCGCACACTGTACGTTTCATCAAGGTTCTCACAGGAATCTCGCGATCCTTCAGTTCGTGGCTTCTGCCCGCACTAGCATACGCTGCCAGCAGATTCGTTTGCAGTTCCAGGAGGTCGTCCCCCTAAACAGTACCAACAAGATACGCATTGTCGTCAGATACATGTGCTAAATGGAGTAGAGGCATTCCAGACGTACCTCCTGGGCACGCGAGAGCAGCAGCTCGTAAATGCGGATGCTCTGGTCGTAGTTTCCCTTGCGGAAGTGCTGCATCAGATATAATCCTGTCAGTTTCTGCTACTTCCACCAATTGCTGCAGCAGAATGTACCAGTTGTGCTGCCAGATGCAACTGCGCAGTGCTCTGCGTCTCCAGATCTTCTCCCTCCAGCAGCTTAAGTGCATCATCGTCCTTCTTGAGGCGATAGAGGCAGTAGGCTTTCTCCGTGCTCAGGAACTCATACTTGACAGCCAGCTCCAGCGCCTTGTCGAACTGTCACCAGAGCACGTAAGGCCACGTCGCTCTCACAGCAACAAAGCGATCGGACGAACCTTCTCTAAGCGAATAAGCGCAACGCACTTGACTTTAACAGCGTCCACGTCGTCTGGGAACTTGGAGCGAACTGCAGCAGCACAATATTAGCCTTTAGATACGGGATACACGCCTCCCATTGACGAGACGACGCACTCTTATTGCAAATGTCCACAGCCCGCGAGTAGTTCTCCCGCTTGAGCGCAGCGTTGAGCTCCGAGAAGCTCGCGGCCACGGCGGCATCAGCGGAGACAGTAGTTGCCATTAGCCCCCCTTTGATTTCTACAGTGTGGTGCACACTGATTTCGACAAAAGTCGAAATATCTCGATAAGAACTTGAAATTATTGTGAAATTTGTAGACGAAGTATTTCGCTAGTTGGCATTTCTGAGTCTGCATGTCAGCGCATCAACTCCCTCGGTCAACTCCCTCGGTCTCCGATGTTTAAGTGACGTTGTCATTCTTCAATTGACCGCGTTGTCCACAGGTGTCAGTAAGATCTTGAGTACCAGCAACAGCATCTGAATCAATGTTGATGCATTCGAGAGAATTACCTGGAACTGCAACACCCACGCGCGGACCTGTGCACGTGTCCACGCTGCGATCCGGCTTCGACCCGAGCTTCACGCTGTACACGAATCTGCTGAGTCGACGGGAGATCGACCCGGATGGATCGCACAAGCTCTTTGGCACTCGCACAGTGGACCCTGAGACGGGTGCTGTGGGTCCGTACGAGTGGGTCACACTGAGCGAGTTCCTCGTGGCGGTGGAGAACTGCTCAGCCGGCATGAGCCATGAGCTCGGACTGCAACGAGGGGCACTCGTCGGCATCTTCAGCAAGAATCGCTACGAGTGGTCGGTGGTGGAGCACAGCACCAGTCGCATGACGTCCGCACTTGTCCCGCTCTACGACACGTTAGGCCCCACGGCCGTGCCATACATCATCAACCACACAGAGATGAAAGTCATCTTCTGTGCCAAGGAGCAGGTCAAGACGCTCATGGCCTGCGTCAAGGACTGTCCAAGTGTGGAGACTGTCGTGCAGTTTGAGCACAAAATTGATGGCGAAGACGTGAGTCTAGCCAGAGCAAACAACGTGTCGCTTATGACACTCGACCAACTCATGGAAATCGGTCGCGCTAATCCTGTGGAAGCAGACCCACCATTGCCTGATGACCTCTGCACAATCTGCTACACGTCAGGCACGATGGGTGACCCCAAGGGTGTGATGCTGACGCACTCCAATATGATCGCCTCCATTTTGTGCTCCATCGAGATCACGCCGCTGTTTGAGACAGACGTGCACCTTTCGTTCTTGCCTCTGGCCCACTGTTTTGAGCGCAACGTACAGGCTCACATTATTGCCAAAGGTGGATGCATCGGCTACTACCAGGGTGATGTAACCAAGATTCTGGAAGACATGGCCGAGTTGAGACCAACGGTGTTCCCTTCCGTCCCGCGATTGCTCAACCGCATCCATGCCAAGATCACGCAAGGTGTCGCAGCCGCTGGTGGGCTAAAGAAGCTTCTGTTCGATCAGGCGTACGCCGCTAAGAAGGAGTACCTTGCGGAGGGCTATTTCACACATGCGTTCTGGGATTGTTTAGTATTCGACAAACTCAAAATGGTGCTCGGTGGTCGTATCCGCTACATCCTCAGCGGCTCAGCACCGTTGTCGAAGAAGGTGAAGGAGTTCATGGCCATTGTATTCTGTTGTCCTGTGCTTGAAGGATATGGACTCACGGAAACTGCTGCAGTGGTGTCGTGTGCTATGGCCGATATGCCGATGACTCGACATGTGGGTGTCCCCGTTTCAGGTGCTCAAGTCTGCTTAGAGGATGTGCCTGAAAAGCACTACTCGACTCGTGGCATACCCCCACGAGGCGAGATCTTGACCAAGTCTGGGCACGTCTTCAAAGGCTACTACAAGCAACCGGAGTTGACAGATGAAGTGTTGGATGCCGATGGCTGGTTTCATACGGGTGACATCGGCCAGTGGAACCCGGACGGTACGCTGACGGTCATTGATCGCAAGAAAAACATTTACAAGCTCTCACAGGGTGAATATGTGTCACCTGAACGTATTGAGGGCGTGTACGGTCAGAGTCCTTTTGTTGCCCAAGTGTTTGTGCACGGAGATTCATTCCAGAACTACGTGGTGGGTATAGTGGTCCCAGATCCCGAGTTTGTTGCAGCGTGGGCGGAGAAGCAAGGTCTCAAGGGAGAGGAGGCTTCGCTGGAAAAATTGTGTGCACCTGGGAACAAGCTCCTTCTCAATATTATTCACGAAGACTTGCGGCAATTGGCACTTGCCGCTAAGCTCCTCCCGTTTGAGCGCGCTCACAAGGTGCGATTGCATGCTGAGCAGTTCACTCCGGAGAATGGGTTGGCCACGCCCACTTTCAAGCCTAAACGCTTCGAGCTTATCAAGTACTTCAGCGATGTCATCGACGAAATGTACGAAGAGCAGAGCAAACTCTGAACAATGATGTTGCTCCAGTTTGTTGCTAGCACGTAATCGGTAACTTCAGATGGAAATCATGACTCTGCTTTCAACATTGTTTCAGTACGTTCTTCGTCGGACACGCTATCGCCTGTTAGCCCCGCTAACAGGGACTCCACATCTCCATTCAGTAATAAGGGCTCCATTGTTAATCGACCCCGCAAATTGGCATGAAACTTACGCAGCTCTGCATGCGTATTTGTCGCAACTCCATTTGAAGCTGCCGATTTACATTCAACTCACGTGCGCTTTCCATAGTGAGCTGCTTGGCGCGTACAGCAAAAGGTTGAATGCGTTGCTTGACTACCTCAGTAGCCCGCTTTCTGCGTGTACGGGAATGTTCGAACTCCCGTTTACGCTTCGACAGTTCGACAAACTCCCGAGAAGCTTGAGTAGCGCCGGCTTGCGCCTCAATACACGCTTCTTTCAGCTGTTCAATCTCCTTTTCCATTGCGATGCACTCGCTTTCTTCAATTGCCACAAGCTCTGTTTTACGTTCCACACAATCTCTCCACACTTGAGCCTGGAAAACAACACTCCCTGTCGAATTACGAAGCACATCAGTCATTTTTTTCTCGGCTCGGATATGCGCTTCTCGATATCGGAGCTCGCGAGACTCGCGAAAAACTTGTCGGTTCTTTAGTGTCCGGAACCAACGTTGAAGCACCACTGCATTCTGCCTTTCATGCTCAAAAGCTTCCAGTGCGTGGTGTGCTGTTTGTTTTTTGCGCTATGAGAGCAGCTCGATCTTCTTCTTCCTGCACTCGACGTACCTGTTGTCGCTCTTCCATGAACGTACGCCACATTTTCTTGCCCAACTTTCCTCGCCAAACACGCTGTACCAATGCCGCCGCATGAGTGAGCTCATAACGGAACCAGTTGGCATACAACCGTCCGAAGTGACCACGGGCAAGTGCTTGAATCTGTGTTGCTGAGCGGTGTAACAACCTTATGTACGTCGGAGTTTGCCAACCTCGCGCTAGCAACGATGCACGATACAGTGACACAAGCGAGTGTGCCGCACCTCGGTGGAGAAATAGTCGATGGTCTTGTTGCCGAGATGCAATTGCGTCAAGTGTTGCTGCGTGCTGTCGACGACGATCACCCCGCAGCCTTCGAGCAGTTGCCAATGCTTTTGCCAGCCACATTCGCCACGTCGCCTGAATCTTGGTTGCACTACGTCGTCGCAGACGCAAGTGTGCTTCAAACCTTGCAAGTCGCACAAGGATGCTGCATACAACAAGTCACAATAATGGTAAATATGAGCACTCTGCATCGACAACAAGATAGTTTACGAACATGATGCTGCGGAAGAAATGCTGAATTGTCCGTGCTCCTGTGTCCTCCAAATACCACCGCTGCCGCTGAAATGCAAGAATCAAGCGTGCCTCACGTCGCCCGCAAAACCCTCGATACCTTCGTTGTAATGTAAAAGCAATTGTCATTCCTGCATCGCGCTTGCGCTTCCAAGCCACTGCCAGATCGCGGGTGTAGATAGAATATTTTGCCAAGATGAGAATTCGTGGGTGGGACGTGTACGCGCGTGCAAGTACAATTTCACGTGCTTCACGCCGTCCACGATAGCCTCGAAACACTTTTTGGAGTGCAGTAGCTCCCCGAAACAGAATTCTGCGGAATGCCACTCGAGCAATATGAGCTCGATAAGCTCTTTGAATTCGCTGCGCTCCTGCAATTTTCAGTTGAAGTAGCTCATACGCAGCCACAGCTCGTCGTTTTGCGTCTTGACGCCCCAAAATCCTCGTACGATCCGCTGAGTATGCACTCCAAACATGAAACGAATGCAATCCAGCATAATAGCCTTCTGTATCACTCCTTCGTATTCCCTACGCAAATTTGCTGCCGATTTCCGAGCTCGATGTCCTCGAAATACTCGCTGGACATCTGTGGCAGCTTGTTCTCGTTGTTTAATTCGAAGTTCTTGTGCATATCGTGCTTCAACAGCTCTCCGTCGACCCAACCAACCTCGCACTATCCTCTGAATCTCGGTAGCAGACTTATCACGTAGTATGCGAAGTTGTTCAGCCTTCTCGAAAGCCGCACGCTGACGAGCAGCAAAAAACTCACGAACGAACATTCGTAGCTGGCGACTTAACACACAGAGAGCTTGGACCCACATCCAGTACATTTTACATTGCTCCACTCGAAGACGTCTTGCTTCGGCTATCAACTGACGCTGCTTTCGCTGGTCCGACTTGCAACGATACCAACGCTGTACACGCGCTGCAGCAATCTTCTGTCTGCGAAAATATGCGAGAGCACGCTCCAATGCGGACTTGGTACTCACTCGGGTGTCCAACCTATTACGAAGCCAGCGAGTGATTTTTCGAGCTGCTGCTCGGCGTTTGTGTTCACAACGCAAAAATGCAACAATGTTGGGATGTCGCGGCGTCAAACCATCCTGTTTGACCTCACTAATATGACCCCGTGCCGCAGCTAGTGCTTTTAATACTGATAGCGAGATCTCCGGGCAGTGACGCGCATCTAGACGGACGAGACTTGTTGCAGAACGTATTAGTGACGTTACTCCGATATCTGTGAGTTGCCAGTCGTTCGCGAGAATGAGTGTTTCAAGATGTGGGCAGCATGGCGACTTGCTTATTGCTATCAATGTTTCGTCGCGAATTTGCTCACAGCTCTCTAGTTCCAGCACTTTCAGCTTCGGGCAACCTCGAAGTACAGCAGTAAAGCTTGTAGGTGAAAAGTATCGAGAGCGGCTGAGACGAAGTGCACGCAAATTCACGCAACAAGTTCCCAATGCCTCACAAAGCGCGTCTGTGGCGAGAGACGTCATATCCAGATCAGTCAAGGAAGTTACTAGTGATGCCGATTTCCGGGAAAGCAAGAGTGCTGCAGCCAAACCATCCGCATCGCATTGAGTGGTTCCGAAATGAAGTGTTTTCAAACTACAGGCTGCACGGCTGGTCAAAGCAGCGATGGTTGTATCGCTTAGATGAGGGATGGAGAAGAAGGCAGCACAAGCTCCTGAAACGGCGATTTCATCTGGACTACTCCGGACGAGAATTCCGCTCCACCGCAGAGTACGCAACTTACAGCAACCGCGAAGCAACGCACGTATACCCGTCGAATTTAGTCTTCGTACTCCGTCGAGTGTGATTGACCTCAGTCGTGAACATCGTGCACCAATTGCTGAAATTCCTCGACTTGTAACCTGAAAGCATCCTGAAATGTCGAGAATTTCCAGTTGTCGACAACCACGCTCACCAGTGTTTCCCACTGTTCCAGCCCGATCGTCTTCACCAAAATCTGCATCATTAATGGTGGCTTCCTGCTTAGCTTCACCTCCATCATCACTTTGATTTTTGGCATGGACTGGTGCCACCTCCCCCACAAGGCGTCGAATTCCGATATCGGTGATACTAGAACAGAAAACGAGTTGAAGTGTTGTGAGTTGCGGACACGCCACGCCCAATGCCACAAGTACCTGGTCGTCGACCAACGAGCAGCGAGACAGATCCAGCTTTATAAGACGTATCAAAGCACGCACTTGAGCCATTCGTTGCAGGGCAGCTACTCGCAGCGTTGTGCAACCAGACATGTCCAATATTTCGAGGCGAGATGCACAGGGACCTCTCAAACCAATTAACATGAGACCGTCAACTAATGGCAAGCCAGCAGCCTTTAGAACTCGTATTCGTGCTGAAGCTGTCGGTGCTGTCACTGGAGCCCCTCTTGGCACTGCTGTTGATGACGAAGTACCCACTAGCAAAGCTAGCAACGCTGTATCAGTAAGCTTTGTACAAAAGCTGACATCCAGAAAGGTGAGAGATGCCGAGTAGCTTTCACCGAAGGCTGCAACACCGTAGTCTGTGATGCGACGGCAGTGTGCAAGTGTGAGCTGTGCTAAGACGGAGCAATGGCGAGCCAAGGTACGAAGAAATCTGTCGTCTACCCACTCACAAGACGACACATCCAGTTCTGTTACGACCGCGGCAAACTACTGCCTTCAAGTAGTTCTCCACCTCCACGTGAGAGTAGTTGACAATGAGATAAGTGAAGAGCACGAAGTGATCCACCACCTCCTGCAGCCGCTGCAAACATTAACAAAGTCCTCGGGCGGAGATGTGAGCACTTCCATCTACCGTGAGGGTATGGAATGAAGACTGGACTGGATTCCTGCTCTGATCGTTATCTAACTGGAGTTGCTGCAACGAGACATCGGTGACGCGCCAGCCGCTGAGATTTACATGCGAATGGTAGATCCGTCGACATGGATCGAAGAAAACAACTTCTCGTGGTAGCTGCAATTGCAACTTGGCCAAATTTCTAGCGTGTGCCTTAGCGCTGCTGTTTCTGGTTCCCATTCTGGCATTGGTTCGGGTA